>LPNX011081720.1:214830-287453 GCA_001517045.1 Pseudotsuga menziesii
ATCAGTTAATGAATTTTGATTTCATGGAATGTGATTGAATATAATAAACTCAAAATTTCTTTCCAATAACCTAACTTGCATAAACTGACGTAGTAAAATAGGGTTCTACACCTGATAAGCTCGATTGAGCTGGGAAACCACTAGTTGAGAGTCAAGTCTGACTTCCAGCTAGGTGATTCCATGTGACAAAGAATCCCATAAAATCTCAATGACAGCCATGTATTCGGCCACATTATTAGTAGCAGGACCTAGGCAAGCGCCTCCAGAGGCAATTAGTTGTCCTGAGGGTGAGTAAATGACCCATGCGGCTGAAGCCAGGTTACAAGTGTGGCGACTAGCGCCATCTGCAAAACCTACGAACCACTTAGAAGACATCTGTAACAACCAACATATGGTATAAGAACACAAACCGACGAACTATTGTACATAAAATACATACAATAAAAATAAAGGAAAAAGCGCTAAGCCTAAGCATAGTACTTTTTCAAGTAGAGCCCATTTCTAGGCTCAGGCAGCTTATTCCCCTCGAAATATGTTAATTCATATGCATCTTTCTTGAAAATTTTTGACACGACATAAGGTCCTAACCACATAGAACTGAATTTCCCTGCCCCCAGGGGTTCTTTGTGTTGATCCCAGAGCAAGACAAGCTCCCCTTCAAAAAAAAATCCAAGGTTTGACTAATTTATTGTCTTGGTTTTTGACCCTATTTTTATGAGCCTCGTTTGTTGTCAGCACATCTCTATGCTACTCATCTATATGTTCTAATTGTAACAAAAGTTCTTCTAGCTCAGTCCTATCAGGTAACACAAGAATATAAATCTTTAAGGACGGGATTTCACTTTCAACCGGGGTTACCGCTTCCACTCCGTGAACGAGTTGGAAAGGAGAGAACCCTGTAGCAGTTTTCACATTGGTATGATAAGCCCAAAGTGTAGGATATAGAATGATGTGCCAATTGGAACAGGCTGCATTAATAGTGCGCTTGAGAATAGTCTTCAAGGTTTTATTTACAACTTCGACTTGATCGTTCGCTCGAGGGTAGAAAGAAGATGAATGTTCTTGTCTAAACCCTAGTATAGTGGTCAATTCAGTCATAATACTATTTTGGAAATGACTGCCATGGTCAGTGACAATCTCTTTAGGAATACTGAACCGTGCGATAATTTGGTTGAAAATGAAAAAGGCTGTAGTTTCCCCGTCAACTTTATAGGTGGGCATTGCCTCTACCCACTTCGTGAAATAATCTACAGCGACAATGATATCTTTGTGCCCCTCAGCCGAGACTGGGTTGCACGTCATGTAATCTATCCCCCACTTCATGAAGGGGCCCACTAAGATGACAAGAAATAATGGAGCAGGATGCGACCACATCTTTCTGGTGTAAAGCTGACAAGGATGACAACGCTTCACGTCTTCCACTCAATCTTTAAAGATCGTGGGCCAGAAATAACCATCACGTAAGATATTCCGGGCCATTGCTAACCCAGATAAATGACCCCCACACGCTCCACTATGGGCATCATTTAGGACAGTCTATGCTTCTTCGTGGGTGAAACATTGACGCAAAATAGAATCTACCCCCCTACGATATAAATTATCTCCAATAATGAGGTAGTTTTTTGTATGTACACATAGTTTGCGTCATTCTTCCCATGAGAAGGTTGCAGGGTACTTCAAAGTCTAGAGATAGATAAGTATATCTCCGTACCAAGGGTCAGAGGTGGAAATAAAAAATATATGCTCATCTAGGAATGAGTCTTCTTCAATGGCTACATCTTCCTCTACTGGAAATTCTGCGATGAGCTCAACAAAAACTAAGGATTTTTTGGATTTGACGAATTGGAAATCTAAGTCAAACTCCTGAAGAATGACTATCCATTTGTTGAATTTTCCTCCAACTATCCATCGGGACAAAACATATTGGAAGGGATTAACATCTACCACTACCATCGTGGTCCTCAGTAAGATGTAATGACGCAACCTCTGAATAGCATACACAGCTGCCAAGGCCAACTTCTTGACGTGGGAATACCTAAGTTCAGGGCCATCTAAATCATGGCTGAGATAGTAGACGACATTCTCTTGGATATTATCGTCCTCCTGGACTAGCACTACCCCTATGGTCAACTCATATGTGACTAGATACAATATAAAATCACAAGAGTAATCTAGCGGGTGCAATAACAATGCCGACAACAAAGCTTTCTTCAATTCCTTGAATGCAAGTTGTGTGATTTCATCCCATACAAATGGGGTGTCCTGATTCAACAGGCGCATGAAACCTTTGGTAATCTTGGAATAATTTACAATAAAACTTCGAAGGAAGTTGAACTTCCCTTGCAGGCTTTGAAGCTGCCTGATGGAATGAGGAGGAGGCAGATTTACTATGGCCTCAACTTTCAAAGGATCCACCTAAATACCTTTGTTGGAAACAATGAATCTAAGCAGTCTCCCTAACTCGACACAAAAAACGCACTTGTGGGGATTCAAGTGAATCTTGTAGTATTTGCATCATTCAAAGATTAAACGCAAGTGATATGGGTGATCAATCCTCTTATGAGAATGTGCTGGTAGATCATCAAGGTAGGGTTCGACAATGGCTTTAATGTCATGAAAGGAAAAATTCATTGCCCGCTAAAATTTAGCCCCTGCATTTTTCAATCCAAAGGGAATTTTCTTGTACGAAAATGTACCCCAAGGACAAATGAAAGTTGTTTTATTTTGGTCTTTCGATTTAATTTGGATTTGATTATACCCAGAGAAACCATCCATAAATGAAAAGAGTTCACTCCCTTCACAGGAATCAATGATTTGATCTATGAATGGTGTGGGGTAGTTATCCTTAGGATAGCATTTTTTTAGATCGTGAAAGTCAGTACAAATGCGTATAGTCCCTTGCTTTTTGTCGACAGGAACGAGGTTGGATACCCATTATGTCAAAGCTATCGGGTAAATGAAACCATCTTTCAACAGTTTTTCAACTTCAACCTTAACGACTGCCGCTTTACGTGGATTAACAAGTCTCAACTTTTGTTGAAGGGTCCTAGCCTCAGCGTATGTTTGTATTTCATGCTCGACTATTAATGGATCTATTCTTGGCATCTCCTCATATGAATAGGAAAATACATCACGAAATTCCTTAAACAAGGTTGTATAGATCGCAATCTCCTCCAGAGAGTAGTTTGCACCGATGTGTACATTTTCCACAATGTTTGGGTTTGCAGAGATGTTGATAGGAATAGTAGCGGAAATGTTTTTCATATTCCCCTCACCAAATATTCCTTCCCTTGGTAAGGTATTGATAGGTGTATCAGCATCACCTGCCATTCTCATATGGAACTCCTGGTTCTCAATCCTGCTTGACTCTAGAAGAAAATAGGATCGATGGTGAATATCTTCGCAGATCTTATCTCGTTCGCACATAGCTTCCAGTGGCTTCATCAAAAGGAAAAACCATATCTAAGAAGTCTCTAGAATGCAAAGAGTTCTCTGCCCAATCATGCAGATAGGCTTCTTTCAGCTCTTCTGAGACTGTGAGAGGGGCCGGAATGGGATCAACAGTAGTATGAATGATAGCTTGATAAGATACTTCCATTGCTGATAAGGGCACTTTAGGTTCATGGCAGGAAGGAAGAACCCAAGGATCTGTTTTATCAACAACCATAGCAATAGACTTTCCTACACTAGTAGAACCTAGATAATTAATCGGGGTTGGAAAATTAAATGTTCCTATCATTGATGCATACAATCTAGCCCCTAAGCTCTCTGAAGCAGGTTTAACCTGATCAACCAATGGCACGGTGGACTCGTTATTTTCCATGTGGCCCTTTCAAGTAAAATTGAGTTGGTCTACAGTAACCAACTTCCCTTCGTGTGGAAACACTACTACCTGAAGTAAGGCCGATGCAATAGCAAACATGTCATAAGTCCAACTTCTCCCCAAGAGCAAGTTATAATCCAAAGGTGCATCAATCACATCTACCTCAACAGATACTGCCTTCCCTGCCAACTTTATTTCAAAATCCGTTAGGATACCATTTGGATGAAATGACCTTCCGTTGAAAGCAGTAAGAAGGGTGTTTGATGGGACTAGCTCCAGAGATCCAAGAGCTTTTTAGCAAGATAGGGACATGACACATGTAGAAGCACCCTCATCGACAACTGCCCTTCCAATGGTTTTTCCACCATGGATGAAATCTATCGATAAGGCTACATGATAAGGTAGGAAAATTTTGATATCAGGCAAATTAAATTTCACCATAAGGCTCGATGAATCCATGCTACCTAAGGCTACTAAGAGTGCATCTCGCTGAGTGGGACAACTCTATAACACCTCTAAAGCCGACATTACACAAGGGGCCTGGGCTAAATCTTCAACTACAGAGTAGTTGGCTGTAGCCCTAGCATTGGGATTGTGCAAGGTTTTCTTGAAGACACCTTTTGGTATCTTGGGCATAGGTTCGACAGGTTTTTCAATCGTGAGAGGGTTAGAGGTTTCACCTATAGACTTACCCTTCTCCAAATCCTCTTTCTCATAGTTTGTGTTCCTAGTCTAGAGTAAAGTATCAGATCAAAACATGTTGATATAATTGGGTTCAGGAGCATTTGGGGTGCCCCCCGCTACATTTGAAGCTAAAGCAGAATTCAGTCCTTGAGGAAAAGGATCCTTCAGGACAGCCGGTTGTTGGCCTTTTAGCATCTTCTGAGCTTGTTCCATAAGGGGACATGGATCAGGTGATCTTCATGGCACAACTTACACGGGAATTTCACCTTCTTATTTTATTTTTCTCCCCCATCAACATTGTTTGTGGGTTTTTGCTTATTTTGGTTTCCATCACCTTTTTTTCCATTCTTCTTTTTTCCACCGGGCTGCTGATTTCCCTTTTGAGAGAATTTTTCAAAAACATTTGCATTATGGGTTGAGGGGGTAGCCTTTGCTGCCTCCACCATAGAATGTTTGATAGACAACTCATGGAGATGTTTATCCAAAGACTCTACAGTGGGAGATTTCACAGAACCAACCACACCATCGGCATGGGGTCCAGGCTTAGGTTTCTGTACATTATGCGTTGGACTTGGTGCATCAGGGATGATCTCATATAAAATCCTAGATTGAGAATATATCAAATCTAGTTGTTGGGCCCTAAGGATAGCCTCTTCCTTATTGGTCACTCCCTAAGTAGATACATCCTTAGATATATATGGCAATAGGGATTTAAGGAACCATTCTAGTAAAAACTTGGGAGGAATAGTGGCTTTGATAAGGCTCTTTCGTCTTCTCCACTCTTGGATGTGATCCAAAATATGAGTGGCCTTGTCTTGCAGAAAGGTAGAAAACAAGTATGTCCCGAAATCATATCGGATAGGAAGTTGGAAGTGACTAAGGAATACATTAGCCAAGTCCCCAAAACTACCAAACGTAGCAGAAGGCAGGTCAATGTACCATTTTGCTGCAGTATTGGTTAGAGTTATTTGGAACAGTCTCAACCGAACTAGATCATCGTTCAGTGAGTTGGAAGAGCACCACAAGTGCAAAGTGGTGACATGAGCTCTTAGGTCATCACCGACTTTACCTTCGAATTTTGGAATGTTTGAGGGCAGCTTGGTAGGAACAGGTGGCCAGGAGGAGTTATGTCTCACTAGGTCATTCATTAGCTTTGACAAGTCTGGCAAGTTTAAAGTTGCCAGGAAAGGGATCTTGGGTCTAACCGGAGCATTAAAAGTACCAGCTTGGGGATTAGAGGGACATGCCCCCATATTCCCAGATGTGAAGGCGGGGTTTCCCCCTGCTTCCGGTTGTGAAGTGGTTGGGCTGCTTTGGAAATGATTCCACCCATAATCCAATGGATTGTTTTTGTGCAGTGCAGTGTATGAGGTTCTAGCTTCCCCAGTCAAAGCTAGGGTTTGGAACACAGGAGCATGTATCCCTCCATTGAAAACTGAGAAAGGAGAGCTCATGAAAGGATCTGAAACCAGAGTCTGAAAACCTTGACCATAAGGATTAGGGTTTCCAAACTGCACCCCTACATATGCAGGTGTTTGAATCTTCACACCCTAACATCGGCTAAAAACAGACAAACCATAAAGAAATCACTACAAAATTTCCTGAAGTCTCAACAATCACAAGGGGTATAAGATATGCTTTCCTGAAGAATGCTGAATGATAGTTTCTTGGCGTCCTTGAAGAGGTTCTTAGGCACAATCGAAGGAATCACCCACCGCCCTCCTACACTTTCAACAAGGGTTACCTTCCAAGCCCATCCAAGGTGAACCAGAAATAGCCTTCCGGTTTACCTATGTATAAACCCTAGATGTCAAAGAGACTAAAGGCTACCTTAACTATATCAATAGTCTGGGGGGTAGTCACAATCCTGATTCGTACACATGGGCAGGGTATCAAAGCCCGAAACTCTGTTTAGGATAGAATCCCCAGATGCGCAAAAACCTTGGTCTACGTTTTGACAAGGAATCAGAGGGTTATCTCCTCATTCCAAGCCTCCACACAGCCTTGTTCTTGACTCCCGTTTGAGAGGAGCTTCTTAGATACTACCAACATAGAGAAGGCTTTACCTATCGAATGGCCAACTATGTCTGAATTTAAACACTTGTGGGAAGTTTACATTTCCTATCCCATAAGTCTAGACTAAGCTAGTAGGTGTATGACCCTGTAAAACAAAAGTTACTAATAAATTTTAAATTATAGCATTCATTTTAAGGGTTGTTCTTAGTCAAAGGGTAAGTGGCGTGAATGACTATGATATTATAGACTCGATAAGAAAAGTAAAAAGGTGTATAAAATCAATTCCAAAACAAATTACAACTACTTAAAACAAGATTCTTTTCTTTTTGTAAATATGAGCTAATGAAATTACAACTAATTACGAGAAGACTAAGACTTATTTTTTGTAATTTTGGAAATTTTATTCAAAAATACTGAAAATAAAACTACAATATTCAATTAAAATGCAAATGTTTCAAATGTTTTTTTTCACTTTTCAAATTCTTCAAAAATTACCATGCACCTAAATGCAAAATTTCTTGAGTATGTTTGAATAATCATACTATAAAGGAAGCAATATGAAGTAGAGCGGACTTGTAAGAACCAAATTCAACCACTTAAGGAGGAGACTTGGAAAACACATAACTTGGGAAGAATCAATGAACAAAATCCACTGAAATCACTAAAGTACAAGTGACAAACTGACACTACTTGAAAGTAGTACAAAGTACAAGGTATCTAAAATCCTGACCACTGACTCAGATACACAGCGTTGTACCTATCACCCAAACAGGAGAACCTACCTCAAATTGCTAAGTGAAAGAAGACTCAAACACTAAAACTCAAAGGCTTACTGAAAATCATAAAGCATGGTGTATAGGACTTTCAGACTTACAAGAATATGCCAGCAACAGAAGACCTTCAAGCCAAGAAAAATCCAAACAAGATAGGGACAAACAACCCTACCTAAAATTTTGTGGTACTACAAGACGTACGTGACTGTCTTATAGAGCAACACACATATTGTACACTACTGTCTTATTGAGCAACCCGTGTACTGTACGCGGCTGTCTTATAGAGCAACCCATGTATTGTACGCAACTTTACTATAGAGAAACCCACGTATTCAAGTTGTTGTACGTGACTGTGTAGCACAACAACCCATGTACACAACAAAAATAAATTCAAAAAAGAAAAAATAACAAAGGTCTTCAGACACACTACTGCAAATCAAAGCCAAGATAGACAACCACACACTGAATCAGAGCAAAGAGTGGGCAAGTATCTACAGGACTAACCCACAACATGCTGGACTTCCTGGTGGAGTCGCCAGTTTTGTTGTTCAAGATAAAGCACCCTTGTAACCTAGGTTCCGGGGTTACCAACTTACTACTAACCTTACAGACAATCATCTTTACCAGAGACTAGAAAGGGAACAGGAAGAAAGTATTGACTTACCAGATTACTGACGGTTGATCCAAGATTGATCTTCTCCCGCTCCTCTTCTCTCCAAATACATTCATTAACCAGAATACATGAAATAGACTCAACACAAGGTTGGAAGAAGAATCCTCTTTATTAACAATCAGTGAATGAGATAAGAGTACAACCCAACTTCTAAGACAAGGACTCCTCTGCAACCAAAGGACTCTGAGTTCTGCTGCTCCAAGACTTCTTAAGATATACTACCAACATAACTTTGCTCTCCAATATTTATTGATTAGTACCCACCCCAAGGCCTCTATTTATACTTTGGGAAATAGAGTGGTTTGGAAGGCTGGGGTGGTTGAAACAGTTGGGATAGTTAAGGATTAGGGCCCAACTAATCTCATATAATTGCGTTTTATATTTTTTAAATCCAAACTAAGATGTACACGACTATTGATATATGCAACCCACGTATGACACGCGAGTTGCTTGAAGGAAACCCACGTATGCTGGTGTAGGCGGGTTGCAATGCAAATAGTCACGTACAGTACGCGACTTGAAATGAATATAGCTGCGTACACAACTCAACACTTAGAAAAAATACATAGCAAGTTGGATTAAGGGTAAATGCATCCCAATTCATGCCCATCTATAGTGCTTTGGCAAACTTCAATCCTAATTTGTCCTTTTGTGTACCAACATAAAGAATGTTGACACTCAGACGGAGAAGTTCCATTTGGGTTGATAACACATGGGAGGAATCAATCCTACCAACATGTCAGAAGGGCACAGCACTTACATCTGACCATGGGAGGCCCTGCCTACCACCATGTCAGAAAGGCTCAGCACTTAAATCTGACCATGGGAGGCCCCTCCTACCACCATGTCAGAAAGGCACAACACTTACATCTGAACATGGGAGGCCCCACCTACCACCATGTCAGAAAGGTTCAGCACTTACATCTGACCATCGGAGGAACCAATCCTACCACCATGTCAGAAAGGCACACTAACTCATCACTTCCCCTTAGAAGGAACCTTGATCTGGAGAATACCAATATTATCCCTGAAGTACTCAAACTTCACTCTGGCCATTTCTAGCATAGAATCGCATCAAGGATGATTACATCCATGGATAACCTGCGAGCCTCGCCAGGACCGATTACATCCAAGCACAACCTCCAGAATTGTTTACATCTGAGCAAACTACGGGCTTCGTCATGATTTTATGCTCATACAACCTGTCTCACCGGCTATGCTAGAACTCCCTATTTCAATATATCTCAATCTAGATCACATACTGGAGCTTCATTGCTCCTCTTTGCATCATACAAAAATGCAAGTCAGATCAATCAAAATAAATACTAGTTTTCAAAAGAAACATACTACCTCCCAAACATGTCATCATCACGTTTTTAAGGTATTTATTGTTTTTTGGGTAGTGGGGTCCATCAAAAGTATGCAGTATGGGCACTCGTTGGATGTAGAGTCAAATTCTGCATCCAATGAGCTCTCCCGATCGAAATTTGAGTAAAAACACAGGGAGATATGTCGAAAATACGAACACAAAAAGTAGTTTTTTCCTTTCTTCCTCCAAAATTAATAAATATTATTTTATTATTTTCCTTAGGAGGCCCATTTTAGACCCCAAAATTCCTCTAATGCTCCATGTAGGACTCCTTCCTGCTAAACCAAGAGATCACACCTAATGTCATACTGAAGCAGCACCTCGAAGTGCTCTTCCTATTAATGGTACTACCTGCCCAATATGAATCCACATAACCTTCCAGGTTAATCTTCTGATTCATATCATACTTGAGCCCATACTCAAATGTACCCTTAGGTACCTTAGAATATGCTTTGCAGTAATCAAGTGAACATGTCTTAGATCTGTCAGGAACTGGCTCAATGTGTTCACAACAAAGCAAATATCTGGTCTCGTATTCGTTAGGTAAATTAAGGACCCAATCATCTGATGATACATCGTAGCATCAACCGTCTCTGATGAAGCATCACTCAATAGCTTCAGGTTTGATTCCATAAGTGTGGTCATGACCTTGCAGTCCATCATCTTGAACCTCTTCAGGATCTCCACTGCATACTTCCCTTGTCCCAGGGAGATTCCATCCGCATTCTGCCACACCTCCATGCCTAGAAAGTAGTGCATCATATCCAAGTCCTTCGTCTTGAACTCAATAGCAAGTATCCTTCTTGCAACTTTAATGAGTTCCTATTTTCCTTTTAGGAACAAGTCATCGACATATAACAGGAGCATCACTGATCTTCCACCTTCAACCTTGAAGTAAAGGTTGCAATCCGCTTTACTCTTAGTAAATCCTAGATCCATCAGTAAGCTGTCCATCATGTCATACCATGTCTAACCTCATGATATTCTGTAGTCACTCCCTCTGAAGTGGAGAATCATTCTCCCTCTGCCTTTCATACTCTATGTATTGAAACATTTTGTACTAGAGTGACAAGTAGCTTCCTCTGCTACTAATATTACATGTATCCATCTAGGGTCACTCGATACCAAGATCCTCTATCTTCAACCTTTTCAAAATTTCTTCTCGCACCCATTTATGAGCTTGGCATTCTCTATAGGATTTCATCTTCAACCTTGTAGCAAAGGTTAAGATCTTCATTTCTCTAGGTGATCTCCAAGCTCCTCATGTATGTGTTATCCCATGGGTGTCTTTCGAGCTCATACAATTCCTTCTTTAATTTGCACACATGAGTCTAGCTGTCATGTGTCTTGACTTCCACTGGCTGCAAATGTCTCTTCATAGTCTATGCCTTCTTTCTGTGAGAATCCTCGTGCTACCAATCTTTCCTTGTATCCCACAATGTTTCCATCTATTGCATGATGGAACTTGCAATTACCGTATCCTAGACATCATTCTTCTGGAATTGGTACTCTCCTTCCCTTTCTTTTGGGCTACTTCTTCATAGCTGGAAGGCTCTGCATCAATGATGTTGCTCAACAGTGTCACATAATTGCATTGTGTCTGACACCTCTTCTTTTTTTGAAAGTATCATCATATTATTCTCCATCTTGTATTATTTCTCAAACTATCGTCACTTGTTCTTTGGAACAAGTCTCATCCTTCTTTTCTTGTAGGAGATTGTATGCGATCTTTCCTACAAGTCAAATGCATTAGTTGTATGGTTAGGAACATTTCATAAGTGATCCGTCGGACCTCAACTTGTGTGCATTAAAAGTTTGTGTTAAAAGAATGCGTTCAGCAGGTTAATTAATGGAATAGCATTAACAAAAATTAAATACTGAAAACAGATGGAAAACAAACTGATAAACAGATCTAAAGAAGCACAGAATCAGAGCGTCACAAACAGAAGTTGATAATGGAGTTCACCCCCTCCACTGGGCTACGTATCCGGGTCCCTCTCCAATGGGTACCGATCCAATTAATCTTTTTTAAAATGGTACAAAATGGTTCTGGAAACAACTTCAGCAACTGTAAATAGAATGCTGTACAAAATATTTAAGACCTTTCTCTTGAAATTACAATCAGCATTCAATGATAAAGAAAGCTAAAATATAACAGAGAATGTCAACTTCTACAGCACAACATCTGGACACTTCACAACAAAAATGATCTCTAAGCTTCTCATAACAGAGAAACGATACTCTGCGCTCCAAAACAATCCGCCCCCCTTCTCGGTGGCCAACCTCCTCTATTTAAGAGTTTAGCGGGAGGGATAAGTAACCGATTCCATTCCATCCTCTCAGCTGTTATCTTTTTATTATTATTGTTACAACCATACGCTAAGCTGAACCATGCAATTCAACCAAATCGCTGTCCAAGAGTTATGGTACCACGACGTTCCATATTACCAAAATGTTGCAACCAACTCCACGCACATATGTTGACTCACAACACGTTGCAATGACCATTCCACACATATGTTGCACCATACCATAGCGTCACACGTAACATAACCGTTTGATGTCACCACTAACTTTGTGATGTCGCAGCAAGTGTGATAAGTCTGTCACAACAGTTTGAAAAGTCTGTCGCAGCTAAGTCTATCACAGCAGTGCAAAAAGTCTATCGCAGCTAAGTCTGTCACAGCAGTGTGAAAAGTCTGTCGCAGCTAATTCTGTCGCAGCTAAGTTTGTCGCAGCTAATTCTGTCGCAGCTAAGTCTGTCGCAGCAAGTCTATCACATCTAAGTCTGTCACAGTAGTGTGATAAGTCTGTCGCAGCTAAGTCTATCACAGCAGTGTAAAAAGTCTGTCACAACAGTGTGAAAAGTCTGTCACAGTAGTGTGAAAAGTATGTCGCAGCTATATATATGAGTTAAAACATATGTTATGTTCTTTGAACCATAGATTAAATACCATTGCACCATATTGGATCAGTGTAAATTAAAGATGAATAACCCTCCGGATCATTCCTCCCCATTGGAGAGCTTTTGGACCACCAAAAGCCTGAATTATTCTGCAAGTAAGTGAGGGTACAAATCCCTCACTTTTCCAATCTCCATCCATCTTGCTTTGCTAGGATGCATTCCTTTAAGCCCCACTCGAAGGTACTCAGCATTCCCCCTTCATGAAGTTCTTACATTTTTATCAAGAATAACATCATCCTGCAACTCATTCATATATTCAGGTGCCATATCATCAACTGAAGGAATCTGTATGTTAGTTTCCTCATCCATGATCATAGGAGGCTCATACAATTTAAGATTCTCAACATTGACAACTGAATAAATCTGCATGTATGGAGGTAAATTCAAGCGAAAACCATTAGTACCGATCTTTTCCAAGATCTCAAAAGGACCATACCTTATAGGCTTAAGCTTTTTACCTTCACCTTTCATTCTTTCTTTGGTGATATGTAACCAAACTCTGTCACCAACCTGAAATTGATGATCAACTCGATGCTTGTCATGCCTGGCTTTGTATTTTTCTTGGCTCTTCTCCAACTGTTCTTGAATTGCCTACTGTACTGCTTGGATTCTCTAAATGAACCTTAGCACTTTATCTACATCATTATGTCCATCCACTGCATCTTTTCCAAAAGAGAAATCCATCAGTGTTTTTGGCAGATAACCAAAACAAGTTTCAAAAGGAGATCTTTTCGTGGAAGAATGAACTGCATGATTGTAGGCATGCTGTATATACTGCAACTGCTCATCCCATAGTTTAGGATGTTTACTACAATATCCTCTGAGAAGCTGAACCACTGTCCTGTTTACTACCTCTGTTTTCCCATCGGTCTGTGGATGAAAAGCTATACTTTTCTTCAGTTTAGTGTCCATAAGCTCCCATAAAGTCGACCAGAATTCTCCCAAGAACCGGGAATCCCGATCAGATACAATAGACATGGGTAGCCCAAAATGTACCCA
The DNA here is from genome assembly GCA_001517045.1 of Pseudotsuga menziesii. Taxonomy (NCBI): domain Eukaryota; kingdom Viridiplantae; phylum Streptophyta; class Pinopsida; order Pinales; family Pinaceae; genus Pseudotsuga; species Pseudotsuga menziesii. The sequence continues at coordinate 228,133 of LPNX011081720.1, forward strand.
AACATTCTGGAAGAATAGGTGAGTTGTTTGTTCAGCAGTGATATGTTTGTTACATGGCATTAAGATACACATTTTGTTGAATCTATCCACAACAACATATAGATAATCATGCCCTTTTCTAGACATAGGTAGTCCTCCTACAAAGTCCATATAAATGCTTTCCCAAGGACGAGAAGAAACTGGAAGAGGTGTGTACAAACCCAATTTCCTATTTCTAGGCTTACTTGTTGCACACATAACACAACCTCTTATATATTTAGCTACAGTTTCTTGCATCTGAGGCCAATAACAGTGATTCTGCAATACATACAATGTTTTACTTACACCAAAATGTCCTGCAATCAATGAACTATTTGCTTCTCGGATCACATGCACTCTCTCTTTCTCTGGTATACAGAGTTTACCGAGGTGATACAAGAGCTGATTATGCACATAATAGTTCTCTTCCTGTTTACCATGTATTAGTGATGCATATACTTTCTTAAAATATTTATCTTCTGCATATTGTTCAATATAACTTTCATGTGTTAATGAACTGTTTTGAAGAATGATTGAAGCATTTGTAGGAGGCCTTGATAACATGTCTGCTACCTTATTATGAATTACCTTTTTGTACTTAATTATGAGATGAAACTGTTGTAAGAATCCCATCCATCTTAAATGCCTACTTTGTTGTATTTTAGTTTGAGATTGTAAATATTGAAGTGGCTGATGATCAATATGTATGACTGTCTCTTTTCCCATGATATAATGTTTCCACTTCTTCACACTCTATACTAAAGCATACAATTCTTTGTCATAGGTCGGATAGTTACTTACCACAGTAGAGAATGTATCTGAATGGTAACAGACTAGCTTCCTTCCTTGCATCAAAACTGCTCCCATGGAAAACCCGCTGGCATTGGTTTCGATCTCAAATGGCTGCTGCAAATCTGGAAACGTTAGAACTAGTGTTGTGCTAATCCTTTCCTTCAAAGTGTCGAAGGCTCTCTGATGCTTTCCTCCCCACTGGAAAATTTCTTTAACACTTGTCAATGCATGTAATGGAGCAGCAATGGAAGAAAATCTAGAAATGAATTTCCTCCAATACTGAACTGTACCCAAAAAAATTCTGATTTCAGTAATGGTGTTAGGCCGTGGCCAGTTTACAATGACAACAACCTTGGCTGGGTCCACTCGCAGGTGGCCTCCACCAATAATATGGCCCAAATACACTAAATAAGTTTTAGCAAACTCACATTTAGACATTTTTACATAAAGCTTCTCCTTCTTCTGTACATCTAAAACTTTCTTCACATGTACAATATGCTCTTCCCAGGTTTTGCTAAACACAAGGATATCATCCAAATATACAATTACAAAATCATCAATGAATGGTCGAAAGACATCATTCATGACTCGTATGAAAGTAGCAGGAGCGTTACATATCCCAAAAGGCATTACAAGCCATTCATACAAACCCTGTTTTGTTTTAAACGCTATTTTCCAGGCATCATTTTCAGCAACACGGATTTGATGATACCCACTACGCATATCCAATTTTGTAAAATAAATTGCACGTTTCAACTGATCAAGCAAATCATCAATGCGAGGAAGAGGATACCTATTTTTAATGGTGATTTTGTTAAGGGCCCTGTAGTCGATACACATCCTCCACGACCCATCCTTCTTTGGAACCAAGACTATAGGAGAACCGCAAGGAGAAGTGCTGGGCCGGATGACCCCCTTCTCAATCAGCTCCTGAACCTGCTTCTTGATTTCCTCATTCTGCATTACAGACATCCGATACATGGCTATGTTCAGGAGTGGCACATCCTGCTGCAAATGTATCTCATGCTGAATCTCTCTCCTTGGTGGTAACCCCTTCGGATCTTGAAACAAATCATCATACTCAGAAATAATTTCAATTAGTTCATATTTCTGTTTAGGGTCACATCCTTCAAAATATTTAGAGATCTCATCATTTTTTACCTTAACCATCATTAACACAAAATTCTTACTAGCATTTACGAACCTCTTCATTTGTCCTGCAGAAACTATTGCTAGGTTTGTTCTTGGCTTATGTGCTCGTACACTATACTCTACACCCTCTTTAAAAAGATGATACTTATTCTGCTCTCTATAAAAGACTGCTTTCCGGTCATACAAATATGGACTCCCAAGTACAATTCCACAAATGTCAAGTGGCACTACATCTAGTTCTACCTCATCTATAAAATTTTCAGTAATTGCAAACTTCAATACACATTTCTTTGAAACTTGTAACTGTGTATCGTTAGTAACCCAACCAAGAGGATAGGGCTTTTCATGAGGCACAGTAACTAAATGCAATTTCTTAACCACTTCTTTTGATATCAGATTTACTTGCGAACCACTATCAAATAATGTATCAATCTTTGTATGATTTGTAATGACACGAACATGAAAAAATGCACTCCTATCTTTATCATTTTGCTTAGAAGTAGATGGAAGATTTGTACTTGCACTAGAAATTGATTTTGCATCAATGGGAAGTGAGATACTTTTATTCTTACCCTGGATTTCGACAACTGTAACCTTTGTTTCATCACCTGAGTCGGATCCTAAGTCTTGAATGACTGCTGCAGTAGCTTTTGCTTTGCCTTTATCTTTGTTTCCTCCGTACTTCTTTGGCCTTAACTCTGGATGAAGTTTCCAACACTTAGAGACATCATGTCCCTTCTGACAATGCGAACATGTAGGCTTTTCATCCTCTTTCTTAACAGTAGCCATCTTCTTTTTCCCCTTATCTTGACCTTTCGATTTGCTGTCAAATTTAAAAGATTTCTTCCCAAAAGTATCATTAGCATGCTTACCCTTGGCTTCTAAATGGGTAGCTTGAACACATACATCATCCAAATTACTGGGTTAAACATCAACAAAGTATGTCTCAAATAAGAATGCATGCCACCAATGTACTTAAGAAGAGTTTCCTGTGTATCTAATGCAACATTCAATGCAATAGCCCTTTTTCTGAATTCATGAGTATAGTCTTGAATGCTTTGTCCTTTAGCTTGTCTAAACATTTGCCAACCCATGGTTAATTGTTGGATATGGCCTAAAGGATAAAATTTCTTCCTTAATACTTCAATGAATTCATTCCAAACTGAAATAATTTTACCATTATTTCGAAGATCTTGCTGAATCTTGCTTTCCCACCAAGTAAAAGCCATTCCACTCATTCTCAAAGTGGCCAATTGAATCCTGGAAGGGTCATCATTAATGCCCTGCACCCTGCAATATACTTCAAGCTGCTTGATCCAATTGTCTAACTTTTCAGCATCTAAATCTCCATTATAAATTGGTAACTCAAACTTAACATCCAATTTGAAATAAGGCATATTATAATTTGCATTAGCATTATGTGAATGAGAAGCATGAGAAGAAGAGACAGTTTGAGTAGTATCAAGAGGATCACCATCACCTCCTACTCCTTTACCCTTTTCTTCCTTCTTCACTTCTGCATCTTTGGATGAAGATCCTTCTTCTTTCTTCTTCCTTTCTGCTCACTCATCGAGTAGAATTTCCATCATGGCTTTCATGCTCATAAAAGCCTCTAAAAACTCAGATTCAGAAATAACAGGTTTTTCCCGTTCTGTATGTCCTTCTTCTTCCCCTCGTGGAGAAGACATGGTTCTTGAGAATGTTCTGCTTGAGCCAACCTCAGGATCTTCTTCAACTAATTCTCCTTCACCACGCTTTAACCTGGACCTGGTAAGCATTCACAAACTTGCACAAGCAGTCAACTAGCTCTGATACCAGAACATGATCCGTCGGACCTCAACTTGTGTGCTTTAAAAATTTGTGTTAAAAGAATGCGTTCAACAGGTTAATTAATGGAACAACATTAACAAAAATTAAATACTAAAAACAGATGGAAAACAAACTGATAAACAGATCTAAAGAAGCACAGAATCAGAGCGTCACAAACAGAAGTTGATAACGGAGTTCACCCCCTCCACTGGGCTACGTCTCCGGGTCTCTCTCCAATGGGTACCGATCCAATTAATCTTTTTTAAAATAGTACAAAATGGTTCTAGAAACAACTTCAGCAACTGTAAACAGAATGCTGTACAAAATCTTTAAGACCTTTCTCTTGAAATTACAATCAGCATTCAATGATAAAGAAAGCTAAAATATAACAAAGAATGTCGACTTCTACAGCACAACATCTGGACACTCATAGCAAAAATGATCTCTAAGCTTCTCATAATAGAGAAATGATACTCTGCGCTCCAAAACAATCCGCCCCCCTTCTTGGTGGCCAGCCTCCTCTATTTAAGAGTTTAGCGGGAGGGATAAGTAACCGATTCCATTCCATCCTCCCAGCTGTTATCTTTTTTTATTATTGTTACAACCATACGCTAAGCTGAACCATGCAATTTGGCCAAATCGTTGTCCAAGCGTTATGGTACCACGCCGTTCCATATTCCCGAAACGTTGCAACCAACTCCACACACATATGTTGACTCACAACACGTTGCAATGACCGTTACGCACATATGTTGCACCATACCATAGCGCCACACGTAACGCAACCGTTTGATGTCACCACTAACTTCGTGATGTCGCAACAAGTGTGATAAGTCTGTCACAGTAGTGTGAAAAGTCTGTCGCAGCTAAGTCTGTCACAGCAGTGCGAAAAGTCTGTCGCAGCTAAGTCTGTCACAGCAGTGTGATAAGTCTGTCGCAGCTAAGTCTGTCACAGCAGTGTAAAAAGTCTGTCATAGCTAAGTCTGTCACAGCAGTGTGAAAAGCCTGTCACAGTAGTGTGAAAAGTATGTCGCAGCTATATATATGAGTTAAAACATATGTTATGTTCTTTGGACCATAGATTAAATACCATTGTAACATATTGGATCAGTGTAAATTAAAGATGAATAACCCTCCGGATCAATAAGGCATATTCATAATGGAAAATTCTTATGCATAAAGATACAATCATGCAACTGTTTTTGCCAATACAACATTCATCCATATCTCACAGAATATTTCTAGATCCCTTCCATCTCTACCATGACATCATTGAGATTGTGCACTAATCCAATATGTCAGCAAAGAGGTTTCATTCTAGATAAGTAGTAATGGAGAGTTGTATAGCACCATGGGAAACTTACCTATCACATGCATATTAGTAGTATATTGTCGTTAATGCAAACATGCATAACACATCAACTGAATATAAACAAATGCATAACCAAATAATATCATGAAATGACAATTTAATACTTATCTTTATTTGTTTCGTGGGTAGAATCCTTCATGAATCCTTCATGAACCTTCAGCTTCATCATCTTCTTTATTCATAACAACATCATTTCTTATCCAAATGCTAAGATGGATAAGAGGTTCTTCAAGAGTTGAGTCCTTCGTATTCCTCATCGCTTGAGGGATATTCTTTGGATGGCGAGATCTTGATCTTTAGTTGCTCCCATTTTCTCTTCTCTTATTATGAGTCGAGCTTCTTTGTGTGTGCACTCTTCCTAGAGTCTGTTGAAGGTAATCACTTCCTTCTGTCACACATTCCTCGAATGAATAAATCCCATGATCCTGGGAGGACATTCAAGGTGGTTATAACCATATCTTATTCTTCTTCGATTGCTTCGTCATAGCATCAAACACTTCCTTTTGGTGTCTTCAAGGATGACACATGAGGGATGAGATGATATTTAATAGAATCTACAATGATTCTCTTGGCTCTATCCTTAGCCTCATCTCCCTCTGGGTCCTAGAACTTTCTTACTGAAATATTGATCCAAGTCAATTTCTTCAAGGATCACGGAGTTCCTATACTTCTTCTAATTTATATTCTTCTCTTCAAAATATCTTGGTAAAGGAATCAAACATCTCTTTAGGTGTATTTAGGGAAGACACTTGTGGTATAAGGTGATCCTTGATTGAATCATCAATGATCTTCTTGGACTTGACCAAGTTCTTTTTGTGTAAGCCTTTTAGCCTCATCTCCCTCTGGAACTGGAACCTCTCTACTTATGTAGGTGTCCAATTAATTTTCTTCAAGAACCAATGAGATACTATATTTCCAACTTCACCAAGCTTGTCATAAATCTAGTGTGATTATTCATTTTGAAATGATAACCTCAAATGTAAATATAAAAATATTAGATCTTACCAATTTGAGGTGTCTGTCTTGGTTCCGGAGCTGGCTGATATAGGGTTTGTATGAGAAACCCTAATTTTCTAAAATTGGAATCTCAAAATTTTGATTGGATAGAAATATGGGACTCTTCAAGGTGATCTTTCCAATGTACTCATTTTTCTGAAAATAATGGAGGGAAGCTCCCAGAACAGGAAGCCCTAGTTTTTCCATTTCTTCTACAGAAATGCCGGCTATTGTTTCTGCAATATATCTGAAAGTACTACTCTGTTGTCTATGAAATTTCGTACTAAGGTAGCTGTTTCTGTCATCTTTCCAACACCATAGGTTTGAGAAAAAATGGTTTCACAAATTGGGACTTATGATATTTTTCCCAAGGTGATTGCTTTCAGGACTGTTCAGCATAGTGAACTTGTACATATTGCCACATGTCATTGTTTCACCTTCGGGGTCTAAAATTTTTACCAAGGAAATAAAAGTCCATGCCCTATCTAGAACATTTTTCTAAATTTCATTTTGACCTTTGTAGCCCAATATATAGCAATTATACCTACGTGTCCTACTTAGGGATGAATCCTGGAAGGGGTTGGAACTCTAATTTGGAGGAATCATATATCCCAAAATATAGTGAATCTAAGGCTGAAAATTTTACACAGGGTACATCAGGATTTTATCTTTAGTCTACGAAACTTTTGGCTCCTAATCCTTCTTAAATATAGAGATATAGAAAATGCACCAAAACTACCATTTTTAGTATTTTAGGGTTTTTCAGGCTCGGGGTCAAACTAAGGTTTGACTTTCCTGGATTTTCACTCAACCAAAAAATTCAACCTTGGTCTCTAAAATTCGATTTCGATGAGGAGAGAAATCCTATGCTGGGCTCACTCAAAAATTCCTCTTATGTGAAAATCCCTAATTTCCATAGCAATAACTGAAAATGCCTAGAATCAACTTTTGCTTCAATAGAAAGATGTGCCTTTCAATGGAGAGTTAGCCTAGCCTCCTTTTGCTGATGGATTGTGGAGAGAGACCCAAAAATGAAGAAGCCCTAGCTTCTACAGCTGCACAATGTCTTCTTCTCGGGTTAGCTCTGATACCATGTTATATTTTTATCATTTAACAATATGATCTTAGGATCTTATCTGAGATAATAACATGCACATCAATCAATCACAAGAGAAAATAGACACAAATATTTATCCTCGGGGAAACCATAAAGGAAAAACCCCACAAATTCCTCATAGATAGAATGAGCACCAATGGCAGCAGTAAAACCCAAAGACAAAAAGATGATCTCCAACAGTTGTTCTCTCTCATACACTTGAGTGAGCTTCTTCTCTCTCACCTATGCGCTATAGTTGGGTGAGTGTGTGTGTTAAATAGAGAGGCTCACTCTCTATTTATACTAGTTTTTGACTTGACAATAACTTACCAAGGTGTTGGAGGAGCAAGTCGGTATGTTGACATGAATGATAGCCGACTTAGTCAATCAGCTGACTAATTAGAGATTAGGTCGGCCACCTAAGGTCGTGTCGGTTGAGTGAAACCAACAGGTAGTTATTTTGTAACTATTTGTAAATCATATATATTAGGCCGTTGAGCCAGATGAGAACTCGGTTTAGTTATCTGCATTGTATGAACCCTCTCATGTTAATATAATCTGTTATTTTATCTACTTGTTCTTATCTCTTGTCTCTATTATGTAGCGCAATTTCTATCATTTTTCAAAACTCCAGATGCAAAACATCTGGCAGCAAAGAAACGAAAAACGACATCACAGAAGCCAGGAGAAACTGTCCGTGATTACGATAAACGATGGAAATACCTTCTTAGCCAATTGGACTATGTTATTAACGAACAGTTATTAATCTAGTGGTTTCTTGCAGGTTTATCATAGAAAATTCACTGACACATAAGTCTGGAGACATTCAAGACTTACGAAGACGCGCTTACAAAATATCTCCAAGTAGAAATGGATGAGGACATACCAGCATACTCCACCAATCACAGCTTAGAGGAACAGCATGAGAGCATACAGAAGTCATTAAAAGAATTAAACTCAAAAGTAAGGATATCTAGTGCATGAAGTACTCGACGACCGGACATTCAAAAGACAACTGTCGACAGGACATCAGCCGACAGGACGTTACATTGATGCAGACTAAATGTTTTTGAGACATTTTCCAAGAGCATGGAGACCTATCAACAAAAGATTTCCCATTCAACATGAAGAACGGTAAGGCATCTTGGTGTGCAATCTGCGAAACTAAAAATCATAACACGACCGACTGCCATCTGAATCTCAAGAACCGACAAAATTATCATGTAGTCTATCAGACCAATGCAGTTGCACAAAGTAATGAGAAAAACCACCCGCCAAACGATCAAAACAATCAAAGATATGAAGGTCGAAGATACGAATGCCAGTATGACAATCGACGTGGAGGCTATGGAGGTTGAGGTTGATTCTCTGGGAATCGAGACAACCGACCATGTCGACTCATCCAATGTTTTACATGTTATAAGGAGGGACACCGGCATGCAGACTGTCCATACAAGGACAGAACTGACCTCAAATTTTGTACTAGTTGCGTAGTAGGGGATCACTCATTAGAGGATTTCCCTACCATGCTGGAAAAAATAAATAAAAAGAAAAATGTTAATGTCTTGTCGTGTGTGCAACAAAAATGATGTAATAAATACAAATAATTTGCATATCGTAACCCGATAAGGGACAAAAAAAGGAAGTGATAACCCACGAATCAACAAAATAAAAGAAAAGAATGTCTACCCTGTTGGAGCAGGGCCCCGCAGCTACAGAAAAATTTGTTATATCGGAAGAAGAAGTCAAAGGAAACAATACCCGAGTGGCCGAGAAGAGAAAGCTCAACCATTGCACTTAAGGTAGTGGTGAAGACAGGAGGGCTCAACTACCCTCATAAAGGAAAAGGAGCAACGGGCCAAGGTATTGAAGACAAAGGACATAAGAGGACTATAGAGGAAGCGGTCCCATACCCACGATCAGCACCGGGAAGCGTGGAAGACTGCAGAAAGCTATGGTGTGACGGTAAGCGGCAGCCCATAGTACAAATGTACCGATTGTCACAGTTAGGGTTTTTGGGTTACTGTTGGGAAAGGCCCACAGTGTTGTAACAGAGTGAGACCTTCAGGCCACCTATATAAGTATGTATTTTGTATTGTAAAAGGTTAGACAGTTGGTCAGTTAGTTAGACAATTAGACAGTAGAGAGAAAGATAGTTGTTCTTTGAGTCGAGCTCTAGTTCTGTTGTTAAGCCTGTAGTTATCTTACTGTAACCAGTAGCTGGCTCCTTGAGCATGAATGTAACAATCCACAGGGATTGAGAGAGAGAGAGGAAGAGTATATTGTAAGAAGGAAATATAATAAGAAGAAGTGATCTAAGAGAGAAGGGCTCCCGGTTGTGTGTGTGGAGTTTCCCAGAAGATCTCAGGCTACATAATAGGTTGCAGCGGAACTGTGTTTACTCTCTCAAGACATAATATAAAAACCAGTTCCCGTGGACGTAGCTTCCCCCCTGGAAGTGAACCACGTAAAACCCATGTGTTGTGCGATTGTTCATGTCATTGTGTTTTACCTGTTTTCTATCTCTTATCTGTTACATGAATGTTGCTTATCAGTTGATGAATGTATGTATGTTATGCTTCAGTTTATAGCACATAGAAGGTTAACCGCAAGTTGAACGTATCAAGTAGCCTATATATGAGTTTATTAGTGCTTGATTCATGATAGTTGATAGTTATAGCGCTAAGTGACTCCGGTATATGAGTTTCGTGAGTTCAGTGTAGTTGATGTTAGCGTGTTAAACTGTAGAGGTCTGAGTGAAGTGGTTTAACACCCTGGTGAAGGTTAACATAGTTATTAAACCCAGGAGGGAGGTTGCATGACCTTGAGAGTTGATACGCATATTGAGCCTCATTATAGGACACATTATAGAGTAAAAAGGAGATATCGCATCGTCTGGGAGCTGCGGTGTGAGATATCGCAGGGAAGGAGCTCAACAGAAGAGTAAGTTTGCGCATTGCCAGAGAAGCGATGATGCGATAAGAGTCTGCTCCCTATCAGCGCCAGCTAGAAGGAGAGATCGTCCTCGCAGAGAGATCCCATAGGCTAAGAAGAGTTGTGAGACCCTAGGATGCTACAGAACCTGGTTGAAGACACCTGAGTCTCCAGCCACCCCATCTAAGATCACTTCAGGTGAGACTTCAGGCCTCTCTGCAGTCTGTCGCCGAAAGGACCAGTGAGCTAGCGGTTTTGTTGGTATAGTAAAGTAAACCCGGGTCTGCCCAAGAAAGAACCAACAAATGGTTCCGTTGTCGGTTTTGATCAAATTGAAGAGCTAATGTTATGTTGGCATCCTACTAAAGAAAAACTCAACCAGTGGGTTGGGTCAAAGGAAAGAGAATTTGCTGCGATAGAAAACAAGAGTCCTAGGCTCAGTACAGAGGACTGGTTACAAAAACATATCTTCACAGATCTGCATGAGATATTTTTTGTGACCTATGCAAATGAGCTGTACGACTGGTTATCAAAGTTGACTGATAAGAATATATTCAAGAAGAAAATAAACATTGTCTGGACACCAGAGCTGATTCAGATCGTAAGGAGCATAGACAATCCCATTTCACGAGTAGTAGACTTCTGGCTTACAAGTTTGCTAGAAGGATTCATTACTGAGTTTGCAGTTGATCAAAGAAAAAGTTTCAGTGAATCCGAGAGGTACTTCTTCAAAGGATGTCGCGGTAAGTACTTGAACTCTTTAAATTTGTCTATTAAGATGTTATTACATGAAAAAAGAGTAATGGATATATTCTCAGATGAATAAGTTCAGTAAGTGTAATGTCACAAGAGTTTGAGAGTGATTTTGATGAAATTGGATGTACACGTAGTGGTAAGAAATATAAATTAGATTTTAGATCTTCCTTCGTAGAAGAAAGTTTAGACCATACTAGAGAATAGAGCCAAAGTGATACAGAAAGACCAGTAGGGGGTATCCCTTACCACCCTTATACCCCACAAAAAATGACCGGGACTCAGAACAATCTCGCAGGAACTACATCTAGTAGTTCACACATAGTACACACTACAGTTACACTGCCAAGTGGTAGTAACACAGCAAATCAGAACCCACCACGTAGAAACAAAATGGGGGATGACATGAAGTTAGCTACCTTTAAGGGTACAGGGGCAGAAGACCAGGAATAGCATTGGTTCCTATGTGAAGCCATATGGACCATTAAACAGATCCAGGATGATAATACTAAACTTGTCCAGTTGGCCACTACACTTAGAGACAGATCCTTAACATGGTATATGAAGTATACAACAACGCAGCCCAAAACGCTCATACAAGTCAGGACCACCATGATCAAAGAATTTAAGAAACCTAAGTCTGAGTCACAGTGTATCACAGAGATTAAATACATTAAACAGTTACCTACAGAGTCCGTATGGGACTTTGATCAGAAATTCAAAGCTCTTATAGACCAGGTTAGCTTTGAGTTTGCGCCAGAGCAGCATAAGGAATGGTTCATCGCAGCACTGCTCCCACATATCAGACTTCCCCTCATGCAACAGAGACTCCGTACACAGGATGAAGCGTTGGATATGGAAATGAAACTAGAGGCTTCACCTCTAGCTAAGACTAGTACAGGTATGACAAACCTACAGAACCGGTTAGCCAATCTCACGTTACAACAACATCAGATTAAGAAAGGGGAAGAAGTTGCACAAGAACTATGGTGTATAAAGTGTAAAGGATAGGGCCATACTAAAGATAACTATCCAATATTTTTTAAATATTTAGTAAGTGGGGATCTGAACCCCTTAATACAGACCCAAGGGCCATGGTGCGAATTCTGCAAAACAAGAGGGCATAGACCACAGGAATTCCCTTTACTTCAGAAGTATGTACAAACCCCTAAGAACTTATATTGTAACTTCTGCAAGTCAGTAGGTCATGATGAACATAATTGCCAAGATTATGATCTCATGATAGAGAGAAAGCATGACTTGTACAGAGTCCAGTCAGAGACACCGGGTCCAGCAAAAGGACTACAGCATGGACCGGCTCATGATGGCTGTGGTGGAGGATCCATAGGACGAGGCCGTGGAGGAGGCTTTGGGCGTGGCCATGGACCGATCACTTTTTACAATTGTGGAATTGTAGGAAATTATGCTAGGGACTGTCAGAACCCTAGTACGACATGTAAGTATTGCAAGTCCTATGATCACCCTATAGAAGAGTGTCCGATCTTGATAGCCAAGATTAGGGATCCTACGCCAACAGTAAACCAGAACATTCAGCTTATTGCTGCTGAGCACAAAGAACCAAAACCCAGAGTCAATATAGTGACTCACAGCAGTGCTTCTACTAGTAGGACATCGTACGTTGCAGAAAAGAATACAGGTCTGGATTGGGTGCGCAAAGGAACTAATAAATCAACACCACTTGACCTGCAGAAGAACAAAGAAACATTTCAGAAAGCAAAAACTTTCTTTACTGAACCTACAGCATCAGGATCACAGGTACTGCCTTGTAGGGGCGTACCGCAGCAAACACCTTTTGGCATTAGTCCTGTGCAGATATTGCAGGCTACCACATCTAGAAGGTGCGAAGAGGATGAGTCGACAGGAAGTGTACAATCCTTCTTGCGTAGCTGCTTGAAACTTGTACGGAATGAGAAAGCCATCGGAGAGCTTCAGCGCATCATAGATCAGTGTCATCTATCTTCTTCCATGAACAGTGCACAACGGGCTGTTCATAATATTATAGACCATACAAGAATAGGAAGAGAGATGAGACTCACATCGCAAATTGGAGAATTTGAAATGGATGAGGTAATCCTAGATTTAGGATCAGAGGTAAATGTTCTAAATAAGCAGACATGGGAACATATGGGTAACCCTAAGCTAGCAAGATCACCTATCCATCTGTGACTAGCCAATCAGTAGAGGGTATCACCACTGGGTCGATTATTGCAAGTACCAGTTGATATTGATGGAGTTCGTAGCTTTGCAGAATTTGAAGTCATAGAAATCATTGGCGATAGCAGACCGTACCCAACTTTACTAGGTATTGATTGGGCAATCGATAACATGGCTGTTATTGACTTAAAGAAAAGACAAATGACCTTTGAGGATAATCATATCCGGGTCATCGCACCGTTGGATCCTTTCCAGGGTCCTCGCTACATTGAACCTATCAGAGCAGAGGAGGAGGTGCGCAACATAGAAAGCCTTTATCAGATGACTACTAATCAGAGTGATTACATCGACCCTACCGCAGAAGGAAATATCAGTTGGTGATGCGACAGCTCATGCGCATCAGATTCGAAGGTTGGTTTAGAAAATTGGTAGAATAGAATTTACAAAGTATCAGCTCGCAGATGTGCGTTTATGAATAAGTCACTGTGATGGATCGACACAGAGATTATTGACATTCCATCGTTTCATGGCTTAGCAAATGTCAATGAATTTTTATAGCAGTTTGAACAAGAAATTCCTCAGGAGCATAGGATGACAACTATGGACCTTGCAGTAAAAGCCACACCTGCAAGATGGTGGCACACACATAATGAACATATCGCATCATGGGATGATATTAAGAGACTGATGGCGATCAGATTTTCTAATGACAAGGAGCCTTTACAACAGAAATACACAGAAGAGAGTGACCCCAGGTCACATATTCAGATTTGCGAACAGAGTTGGTCGGATATTCCGGAGGATGAATGGGTTCACCTGTTCATTCACACTTTAGACACAATTCCAAGGAATTGGTACACTGAGACAGAGTTGCGCAGAGGAACCATCACATGGCCACTTATGATAGACAGATTCCTACTCACTTTCACTTTTGAATATGAGTATCCAAGCATTGATCAGGCTCTAGATGTAATAAAGACTAAGATATTTGATGACTGTACCCTATTAGTGCCTGCTCAGCCTGATTGGGCCAGACATTTGGAACATGTGCTAGAATGTTACAACTTCGCAGCAGAGCCCGATGATGAGGATGAGAATCCTCGCAGTGTCAACATTCCTGAGTCAGAAGGAACTTGCGACGTTGATGGACCGAGACTAGAAATTCCCGCTATCACAAAACCTATCAGGATTAAAAAGATCAATATTGGCACAGAAACAGAACCAAAGTTTGCCTCTATTGGAGACTATTAGGATGATGAAACAGTAGGACACATCGCAGATCTCTTACATGACTATCAGGACCTATTTCCCACTAAGTTCACATAGATGAAGGGAATAGTAGGAGATTTTGGAGTCATGCGCATACCATTGAAAGAGGATGCTAGGCCAGTTAAGCAGCGTCCATACAGATTGAATCATCGCTATAAAGAAAAAGTTAAGGATGAAATTGATAAGATGCTAGCAGTAGGCATCATTGAACCTGTAGAAGAGAGTGAATGGGTTAGTCCCATGGTCGTGCAGGAAAAGAAAACCAAAGGAGAAATTGGGATTTGTGTCAATTTGCGCAAACTCAACGACACATCACTTCATGACCCATTTTCGACACCTTTTATTGATGAAGTTTTAGACAATGTGGGAGGATAGGAGGTCTACTCCTTCACTAATAGATTTTCAGGCTATCATTAGATCAGAATCCATACAGAGGATCGACATAACGACAGAATGGGGCTCATTCCACTACACGGTAATGCCCTTTGGTCTTAAAAATGCACCAGCTATATTTTCTAGAGTAGTAGTTGCTGTATTTAAGGAATACATCCATAAATTCTTAGAAGTCTATTTTGATGATTGGACTGTATTTGGATTAATCGACAAGCATATAGGAGATTTAAGGCTCATGTTAGAGAAATGTAGGCAATATCAGATTTCTCTTAACTTGAAGAAATGTATATTCTGTGGGACATTTGGTATTTTGTTGGGTCATATTGTTTGCAAACAAGGATTGATGGTAGATCCTGCAAATATTGCCATCATTGTTAATCTTCCAGCACCCAACTCAGTCAAGCAATTGAGGACAGTGCTCGGTCATACCGGGTACTATAAAAAATTCATCAAAGGTTATGCAAATATCACAGCACCTATGGAAAAGCTGTTAAAGAAAGAAGTGAAATTCCTATGGAATGAGGAATGACAGCAAAGTTTAGACACACTTAAAGAGAAGATGATTACAACACCCATCTAGTATTCCCAGATTGGAACAAGCCATTTCATGTACATGTGGATGCATCTGGCATCGCATTAGGGATCGTCTTAACCCAGCCAGGAGAAGGGGGTATCGATCACCCTATCGCGTACTCAAGCAGAAAGCTATCTACCGCGGAAAAGAACTACACCACCACAGAAAGAGAAGGATTAGCTATGGTGTATGCTCTACAGAAGTTTAGGCACTACCTGTTGGGTGCCCCATTCAAGATGTTCACTGACCATTCTGCTTTAAAGTACTTGGTCAATAAAACAGCATTAGGAGGAAGGATCTATAGATGGTTACTCTTATTTTAGGAGTATGATTTTGAAATTATTGTAAAACCAGGAAAATTAAATGCCGGACCTGATCTTCTGTCGTGGATAGATTCAAGCGAAGAACCAAGTAATTTAGAGGACAATTTGCCAGATGTGCAATTGTTTTCTATCCAGATCGCAGATGAGTATTACGCTGATATTATTCACTTTCTCACTACAGGGTGGGCACCTGTTGAGTTTACTAAATAGTAGAAGAAACAGTCAGTTGTTAAAGCAACAGACTTCACTTTGATCGCAGGACATTTATATAAGTTAGGTCCAGATGAAGTCTTGCGCAGATGTGTTATGCCACATGAGAAAGAGGCCATTATCAGAGAAGCACATTCAGGTGCCACAGGAGGTCATTTCCCAGGAAAGCCGACTGCTCAGAAAATCCTAGCTGTAGGATTATGGTGGCCTACTTTGTATAAAGACACTAAGGAGTTTTGCAGATGCTGTGATATCTGCCAGAGGGTAGGAAAACCTTCGCGAAGAGATGAAATGCCGCTGTGACCACATATTACGTTGTGGGCATTTGACAAGTGGGCTATATATTTTGTGGGTCCTATCAACCCACCCAGGAAACAAACTGGTGCAAGATACATCATCACAGGAACATAATACCTCACCAGGTGGGCAGAGGCAAAAACAGTAAGGAATTGTGATGCTGCTACAGCTGCACAGTTCATTTTTGAAAACATCATAAGTAGATTTGGAAGTCCAGTAATCTTGATGGATTGGTAATCTTGGATGTCCAAACATTTTCTGAACCGCACTATTGAGGCCTTGACAGAGGAATTTTAGATCCAGCACCATAAGAGCACTCCCTACCATCCTCAAGCTAATGGTACGGTGGAGGCCTTTAACAAGATTCTAGAAAATGCTCTTACTAAGATCTGTAACAACCAAAGAAATGATTGGGACCTCAGGGTTAATGCTATATTATGGGCTTATAGGACTACATGCAAGAAACTTACAGGACACACACATTTCAGCTTGGTGTATGGACAAGAGGCTGTTATGCCTATGGAATATATTATTCCCAGTTTAAGAGTTTCTCAAATTATCGGGATGGATGATACAGATACAATGAAGGAAAGACTAGCGCAGCTGCTTTCCTTAGAAGAAGACAGATTCATCGCAGGATTTCATCAGAAAGTGCAGAAGGCACGAGAGAAAGCTTGGCATGATAGGCACATCAAGAGCAATATTTTTCAAACAGGAGACTTCGTGCTCCTCTATGACAGTAAGTTTGTTAAGTTTCCAGGGAAGTTTAAGATGCATTGGTTAGGGCCATATCAGGTTCAGCAAGTTACAAATGGAGGTGCCATTCAGCTCAGCAAACTGAACGGGGAGCTTCTTCCCACTTTGATTAATGGTAGTAGACTTAAGATTTATAGTGATAGCCACTCCACCTCCCAGCCCTAACTCAGATAGTTTATCGAGTGCAGATGTCCAGTGTAGTTGAAAGGAGACATAGCACCTGTAATTAGTCTACACACCGAAAAAAAAAGTACTAAGTACGAGGAATCGCATCAAAAAAGTGTATATTGCGCAAGTCATAGGATGCTTGCGGAGTTTTTGAATGTTGCGGCGTTCATGGCGACACTTTGGTTTGAGACAATGCGGTGTGGAATCGCAGCGATGCGATGTTCCCCGTGCCACGTAGATGATTTTGAAAAGAGGCAGAGGGCTAGTCACTTCACCTTCTGACAAGCAGTTAATCTGGATACAACAACTATACATTGCCCTAGATTTGGAAACAGTATAATGATTTGTCCAAATTTGATAAATCTTCGATGAGACAGGCACCTGCACGCAAGTTTCGAGGGAAATTTGATCAGATTTTCAGCAATTAATGAGGATCGAAACGACGGGTGTTGTCTTGTCCATGTAATTAATACCACCGACGGGTCTAGCCAAATGACCGTTGCTTCAAATATTATCACCTTCGTTATAAATTCAGAGATCATTCATCCAGAAGGGTTACTTTTGCGATTTCTGAGAGTATAGAGCAATTTGTAAGAGTTTTCCCTGTGAAGAGATACTGCAATTACAGAGTGCTGGTTTTCCCTAATTTCACAGCCATTTCCAGTTCAGAGCATTGCACCGAGTGGTTTATGTCTGAGATAGAAGCTTTAGAAGACATTGTGCAAAGATTCCAGCGTGGTGGCCTTGTGTCCGCTATGACGACACCGCCCAAGGTTGTGAAATTAGGTACATCACAGGTCAGACAACCGCCAAGGATGAGGAGTCAAGATCAGATAGTAGAAGAATCCAGCCCAGAACCGGAGGAAGAAGTTCATATGGAAATAGAATACATCATGCCATGAGTTGAGGACACACCAGAGGTAACCATTCCCAAGGGTGCTAAGTTTCCTGTTCCCCTTCCGTCGATTGATTCTCGTGTCAAGGAAGATGGAGATCTGTTAGGATATGCCCCTATTCTTAGATTTATAGACTATAACCTTGGAGATAGTAAGACATATCGTCAGTTTCAGCTAGACTGGTACCTCACGGTTCAGAGGAACCCGAGGACCAACGCAGATGAGTTTGTTCCTATGGAACATGTCCAGATTCTTGAGCAGTTAGGCCTGCTCAATTTGTTGAGAATACCACATTTTGGACAAGGTGCGGAGGTTAATGCCATGGTGCGTGTGCTACTTTCTTGCGTACATGGAGGTTACCTCTGGCTAGGTAACATGATCGATCTGAATGTCAATCTGATACACTGCATCACCGGACTGTCCAAGACCGGTAAGGACCCTCAGACACATATATCAAGTAAGAGCAAGGATTCCAAGCTATCAACAACCCTAGTTAACAAGTATAAGCTATAGAGAGGAGGTCGGGCTTATGACCTCACAGCACTAGCAGATGATACACTTAGATTTATAGCCAGTTTGCTTGCAGGCATACTGTTAACCAAGGTTCTCCCAAAGGAAGTCACAGGATCAGTAATTCACCTTGCCATACAAGTCGCGGAAGGTGAACAATTTAATTGGTGTTTATTCTTATTAAATATTTTTCTTCAACATTGTTTGACAGCACAGGATGAGCCGAACCACCCCTTCCATTTCTCATGGCTGCTCATATTATGTGCATTCGTCGGATGGAAAGAGCCGCCCCATACCCAGTTTCTACAGCTGCAAAGCGGCGAGCCCAGAGGCGCGCACTATGCAAACTTATGGGAGAGCACCAACCCAGCAAAGAAAAAGATCAATATGATAGTATTCTATGAATACTATAAACTGTTGAAGAGAATTATCCAGGAGACACCGCGGATCAGCACAGAGATTGTGGACATGTATGATAATCGACTTGATTTCATGGCAGACATCCATACAATCTACCTAAGGCCAAAAGGGTCTAGAACGGATAACTGGACAAATGGTTCATTCAGAATGATAGCACAGGATATAGAAGATGTCATCAAATACTTTAATGAAGAGTGGAAGAAGGCATTAGAAGATGCCACAACACTACCACCAGGTACCGCACAGACAAAACCATCGGACAAAGGAAAATACAAAGTGGCGTCCTAGACAAAAGATACAGCAGAAGTGCCACCATTGACACAAAAGAGAAAATATGCAGAAGAGGTGCCACCAGGGGCACCAAAGAAGAAAAAAATAAAAGCCTCAAAGGAACCTATAGAGACCGCACTGAAGGAGGATGACTATGAACTCATTACAACAAGATTACAGGACGCGATGCGGGACTTATTTCAGGCGATGCAGACATCACAGGACAAGCTGCAGAGCACAATTGATTAGCGGCTTTCGGAGTTGAAAGCATTAATGGAGAAGACTGTCACAATGTAGATTCCTCCAGTATAGGCGATGGCAGGAGAAAGTTCAACACCATCGAATTCCCGCGAGAAATTCTTGGCAAAGGATCGCATCAATACAGTGCTGATACCGTCAGGGAGCATCTGACTCCCTACTTCGATGATCGATGTAAATATACAAGTTAGACAACATGTCGAGGTTAATCTGGCCCAGTTCCCTGTTGATCAATTACAGATGATCCAGCAATAGATAGCCGCAAAACTCAGGGATAGAGAGCTTACGACTTATAAACAGAACACTCAGCTGAGGAAACAGAATGTAGAGCTCACCGCAGGCTTTCACAAACAGACAGAAGAGTTAAGAGTACATGAAGAAAGAGAATAGGATCTCAGTCAGGCCCTGCAGAACATCACATTGGAGTTACCCCAGTGTAACATAGAGTTTCCCTTACCTCTAACGCATAAGGTAAGAAGATTTGCAGACATAGCAAAGCATCTGGAAGAAACAGTGGTCAAGATGGAGGAAGACCACAGAGCGCATATTGCCGAGCTTGAGGTTCGAGCACCAGGGACACCTCAGGTAGACAAGGAAGCAAGGGCAGAGGCCTTTAGAATTGCTTCAACATAGATGAAGAGTCGCATAGATGACACACAGTCATTACTAGCTGATGCGACGAAGACATGGTCGGAGCTAGATGAGCTCCCAGATAGACTAGAATTGCAGCAGAGTATCCATAACATAGAGAAGACCACAACAGCAATAAATGAAGAAGTCAAGAGCTTAGGAGCTCTTGCAAATATGAAGAAGACGACAGAGATGAACCGTTTGCAATAGGAAGCGCAGAGGTTAAGAGCAAAAGAGATACAGTTTAATAACCAGCTTCAACCATATTAGGAACAAATCGCAGAGCTGGTCGATGCGGTTGAGAAGAAGGTTAAGGAGTTCACTACAAGCAAAAGTGATATTGATGATATAGAAGACTCCGTCATTAGTCAAGCTATGCTTGAAACGGCACAAGAGTGTGTCGAGGTTATGAATAAAGAAGTTGCAGGACTTTGCGAGAGACTTACAAAGACTTCGCAGGAAGCCAAGGAGAAGCTACAGCAAGAGAAACCAGCTGTTAGTGGCTCAGGGATGAGCCACAAGTAAGTGTTAGGGGACTATTGGAGTAGGGCCCTGCAACTACAGGAAAAGATGCTATATCAGAAGAAGAAATTAAAGGAAACAGTACCCGAGCAGCCGAGAAGAGAAAGCTCAACCACTGCACTTAAGGCAGCGGCGAAGACAGGAGGGCTCAGCTACCCTCATAAAGGAAAAGGAGCAATGGGACAAGGTATTGAATACAAAGGACAGAAGAGGACTGTAGAGGAAGCGGCGCCCATACCCACGACCAACGTCGGGAAGCGTGGAAGACTGCAGAAAGCTGTGGTGTAACGGTAAGCGACAGCCCACAGTACAGATGCACCGACTGTCACAGTTAGGGTTTTTGGGTTACTATTGGGAAATGCCCACAGTGTTGTAACAGAGTGAGGGATTCGGGCTGCCTATATAAGCATGTATTTTGTATTATAAAAGGTTAGACAGTTGGTCAGTTTGTTAGACATTTAGAAAGTAGAGAGAAATATAGTTGTTCTTTGAGTCGAGCTCTGGTTCTGTTGTTAAGTCTGTAGTTATCTTACTGTAACCAGTAGCTGGCTCCTTGAGCATGAATGTAACAATCCGCAGGGATTGAGAGAGAGAGAGATGAAGAGTATATTGTAAGAAGGAAATATAATAATAAGAAGAGATCTAAGAGAGAAGGGCTCCCGGTTGTGTGTGTGGAGTTTCCCAGAAGATCTCAGGCTGCATAATAGGTTGCAGCAGAACTGTGTTTACTCTCTCAAGACATAATATAAAAACCAGTTCCCATGGATGTAGCTTCCCCCTTGGAAGTGAACCACGTAAAACCCGTGTGTTGTGCGACTGTTCATGTGATTGTGTTTTACCTGTTTGCTATCTGTTATCTTTTACATGAATGCTGCTTATCAGTTGATGAATGTATGTATGGCATGCTTAAGTTTATAGCATATAGAAGGTTAACCTCAAGTTGAACATATCAAGTAGCCTGTATATGAGTTTACCAGTGCTTGATTCATGATAGTTGACAGTTACAGCGCTAAGTGACTCCGGTATATGAGTTCTACGAGTTCAGTGTAGTTGATGTTAGCATGTTAAACTGTAGAGGTCTGAGTGAAGTGGTTTAACACCCTGGTGAAGGTTAACAGAGTTATTAGACCTAGGAGGGAGGTCGCAGGACCTTGAGAGTTGATACGCATATTGAGCCTCATTATAAGACATATTACAGAGTAAAAAGGCGATATCGCATCGTCTGGGGAGCTGTGGTGTGAGATATCGTAGGGAAGGAGCTCAACAAAAGAGTAAGTTTATGCATCGCTAGAGAAGCGGCGACGCGATAAGAGTCCGCTCCCTATCAGTGCCAACTAGAAGGAGAGATCGTCCTCGCAGAGAGATCCCACTAGCTAAGAAGAGTTGCGAGACCCTAGGATGCTACAGAACCAGGTTGAAGACACCTGAGTCTCCAGCCACCCCATCTAAGATCACTTCGGGTGAGACTTCAGGCCGCTCTACGGCCTCTCGTCGAAAGGGCCAGTGAGCTAGGGGTTTTGTTGGTACAGTAAAGTAAACCCGGGTCTGCCCAAGAAAGAACCAACATACCCTGATCCAGTTAAAGAAAAACAAATATATAAAGATGCAACAAATGTATTTAAATAATTTGCACGACAGGAAGAAGTAAATGACAATCGACATAACACAATAAAAAAATTAATACAGCTAGTACAGAAAGATAACTCAGTATCTCAATTCATCGACTTATTATATGAAATAAAACACAACAACACCGAAAAACAAACAAAGAATATATGCAGTCTAAATCAAAAAGATAAAAGTGATGCCGACCCGTTTGTCGACCTAGAAATTGAAGGATACCATGTTTGACAAGTTGTGCTCGACTTTGGATCACAAGTAAACATCATGAATCGTGACACTTGGGAACAACTGGGTAGACCTCGACTATATGAGTCAAGTATATACCTGAAACTAGCCGACCAAGTTCTAATTGAACCTATTGGATTCTGGAAAAATGTTGACACAACAATTAAGGGAATATCAACCAAAGTCGACTTTGAACCTATTGACCCTAAGGAAGGATCCATCTCCTTCCCAACGTTAGTAGGCCGACCTTGGGGAAGAAAGATGAAAGCGTCGATATCCCTAGATAAAGAGAGAATAAAATTAAAAGGAAATGGACAAAAGGTCATTGTACCTATTCATCCATCCCAAGGAGAACCTTGGATAGAACCTATCGATGAAGAAGTTGATATCTGGCAACTTTATCAGATACAAAATAATGCAGATTATACAGAACCTAATATCTATGGAGAACTTCATTTAGGAAACCAAGACTTAGTAGGATATAATTCAGATGCAGAATTATATGATTGGGAAGTCGAGAACTATGAAACACAAGCAAGAGGGTGCTGGACTATCCAAAAAATACAGAAAAATTCCACCCAACAGTGCTTCATAGTGTCCATTGTACCAAAAATATTTGAGAAAAAAATTAGGGAAACCCTACTTTAAAACCTACAAATGTAAATAATACACAAATACCAAGATATAAGGAAAGAGAATCACCAATCATGCACATAGAAGAAGTGTCCAAAAATATTGGTGAACATGGTCGAATACAATTTTAGTAGAGACTCTTACAGGAGAAGTTGCTAGATGGTGGGATGCCCATCAAACAAGACTGCAGACCTGGACAATAGCTTCGACTTACTTTGTAGAAAGGTTTGGAGGAAAGAAGTTAACCAACCAAGCTCAGATACCTATTTTCATTCAAGGACAGAATCCAGAAGACCATATTAAGACATGTGAAAAATAATGGAGAAGACTTGGGTACAAAGATGAACGTGCATGGCCACATCTGTTCCCATCAACCCTCGCTGACTTACCAAACAAATGGTATAAGATGGAAGAAGCCCAAGGTGAAACATTCCTATGGCATGAACTCAAAGAAAATTTTATCAACGATTTCAACTTTATACCACAAAATAATAATTTGGTCAAAACAACAAAGCAGATTCACGAATTTATACAGCCGACCGAAAACAAACCCTTAAAAGATAACTGACAGACAATAGACTGTAACAATATACAAATCGGGACAATGCCACAGTCGACAAGACTACAGTTGGAAAATGAAAATACAGAAGGGAAAAGCTTTAAATGGAAATCAAACCATGTCGAAACGACAAAACCTATTCACACAGTACTCAAAGTTGGAACAACCGACAAGGACGATACCGACCAAATTACTGCAGCCAACATCCCTGCCACATTCTCATAGTTTAAAGAAGGAAGTTGACCAATCAATGAAGCCAAAGCACCAGAATGGCTAGATGCTAAGGTCAAAACTAGAGAATTCGACATCTCAAATGATGACTGACCAAAAATGGCAAATATTGGAGACTACTGGAGTGAAGAGAAGACAACAGAAATAATGGACGTCTTAAAAGAGTTCCAGGATGTATTTTCCCAAGATTATACAGATCTCAAAGGTTTAGTCCACAAAATGGGTGAAATGAAAATTGACACTAAACCTGATGTTCGACCTGTGAAGAAAAATCCATATAAGCTAGCTCATAAATACAAAGAGATAGTCAAAAAGGATATTGATAACATGCTTGCAGTAGGCATCATCTACCCTATTGACCAATCAGAATGGGCAAGTCCAATGGTTGTTCAACCTAAGAAACATGATCCGACCAAATTAAGAATGTGTGTCGACTTCAAGGAGCTAAATAAAGTGACACTAATAGACCCATTTCCAACTCCTTATGCAGATGAAATCTTAAATGAAGTTGCAGGAAATGAATTCTACTCATTTACAGATGGATTCTCAGGTTATAACCAAGTGCCAATAGCTAAAGAAGATCAGAAAAAGACAACATTTGTATGTGAATTTGGCTCATTTGCTTACAAGGTTATGCCTTTTGGATTAAAGAATGCACATGCAGTATTCTCTAGAATTGTGGTCAAAACATTCCAAGAATATATTTACAAAACCATGGCAGTATACTTTGATGATTGGACAATATACTCCATATTAAAAGATCATTGCAAGTGGCTAAGGCTTATGTTGGAAAGGTGTCGACAAATCCAGTTAGCTTTAAACATCAGGAAGTGCATATTTGTGACCCCCATAGGGATATTGTTAGGACACATTGTCTGTAAGAAAGGCATTAAGGTCGACTTGGAAAAAATCAAAATTATCCTCGACCTCAAACCACTAGTAAACTCAAAACAAGTCAGGGTGTTACTTTGCCACACAGGCTATTACAAAAAATTCATAAGATATTATTCAGACATGACCTATGCACTAGAAGAAATATTAAGGGAAGATAAAGAATTCAACTGGACAGAGGAATGCCACATATCATTTGAAAAACTAAAAAGAAAACTAGTCGAAGCACCAATCCTAAGGTTTCCAAACTAGTCGACTAAATTCCATGTCCACATCGACGCATCAGGTCTAGCAATAGGAGCAATCCTAACTCAACCAAGAGATGATGGAATGGATTATCCTATATTTTACAGTAGTAGGAAACTAAACAAAGCACGCACCTCTTTTTGAAGTTGAAGGATCCCGACTACCAGTTTCCCAACCTGGCCAAGTACTCCAGAGGCCAAAGACGGTGGAAATAATCAGCTCGACATTCGAAAGGAACCCTGACAAAGAAGCTGAAGTTATCACACGTCGGGTCACATCCATCACTCCGACTGACCCTGTACCCCAACCACTAGCTACTGAACCGACTGGAGGTGAGGAAGAAGAAAATATGGAGGACATAAATCGAGAAATTGACCAACTATTCTCTGACTTGGACTCACCTCCTCAGATCGACAATCCACCACTCAAACACACCTCCACCAACCCAATCACACCTGACCATTCACCAACACCATCACCACCACCCCCTAATTCAGAACCTTTAATTCAACCAGCTGCACCAGAAACAACACCACCATTAGTAACAATCGCATCCATTTATGAACCCTATGCACCCAACCAACCAAAAGCACAACCAGATGCAACATACATCCAACCAACTCAAACAGAAATAACATCAACCAGTGTTGCACATCAAACAGACAATCCAGACTCAACTCTTGCAGGTACATAGGTGCCGAAACAAGCAGAACCAGAGAAGCACAAAAAGAAGAAGGAGAAAAAGAAGAAGGACCATCATGGATAGCCAGTAATGGTCCACATCAATCTACTTGGGTTGACCACTGCGGTTGATGCAACCAAATTGAGAGATCCAGAGCTAGGACAACTACTGGAAGCACTAGCAGTTGAAGCAAAAACAAGGAACCAGCACAGACGTAAGGAGCTAGACAACAAGGAAAAAGAACAAGTTAAGTTCCTTAACAAATGCAGGAACCTGTTCCAGTCTGTGATACCATGACCGATAGAGGTCGACACTGACAAACTGCTAGAAATATCTTATAAGCTATTTGAAAGTGTGGTGTCGGCGCTCCAAGCACAAATTCAGGACACAAAAGAGGAACAAAAAGAAGAAATCGTTTAGCTACTGATGGAGCAACACACAGCCTTTTCAGAAGCCTACAAAGTGTTGCAAGATCACATGGAGGAGTCTGTTATCATGGAAGAAGTACTACAAAACTGGCCTGCTTACTACGGGCAAGTCTATCAGCAAACTAGGTAGACCCGACAAGAGATCCAAGCACTCGAGAAGAGGAAAAGTACTGACGAAGCACTTAGAAGCACAATTGAAGATCAGATAGTGCTTGAAACAGCTAAACTGCAGAAGCTCAAATGGGAAGCACATCAGTGGGTGCATCAAGCCATCCCGAATTTAGAAAAAGTAGACATCATCTGCCCGCAAATGAAATGACTCATAGAGACAGAAGAGGAAAAGGACCAGTTTATGGGTCCTGACATAGGAAAAATAACTAAAATTTCCATTCAAGAGAAAATGTCGATCTTATCAAATCTGACTACACTAACCATCGACATAGAGAAAATATTGTAGAGTTGGAAATATTTCCAACATCACCTTGCAGTGACAGCCCCAACAATTTTCGAAGTCTGCGTACAAAAAAGACCAACCATCAAACTTCACAGCCCATGAATATTAAGAGCACACAATAATGACTACTTAGACAGACAAGTAAATTTTTGGTAACTCCCTATTTCTTCGGGACGAAGAAACATTTCGTTCGTGGGGGAGATGTTGGAGGAGCAAGTTGGTATGTCAACTTGAACGATAGCTGACTTAGTCGATGAGCCAACTAATTATAGATTAGGTCGGCCACCTAAGGTCATGTCGGTTGAGTGAAACTAACAGGTATTTATTTTGTAACTGTTTGTAAATCATTTATATTAGGCCGTTGAGCCAGATGAGAACTCGGTTCATTTCTCTGCATTGTATGGACCCTCTCATGTTAATATAATCTGTTATTTTATCTACTTGTTCTTATCTCTTGTCTCTGTTATGTATGTATGTTTTAGTATGTATTATTGGTAACCCTATGTGATCTGCGAGATTACAACACAAGGTTGACTTGTATAGGAGAGTCTAACGACCTTAGTGCCCCACAACTATGGGGACTTTACCCCCTGGTCAACAAGGAGGGTTACACTCTATGAATTTACATGACTTGATTACATTAATGATTCTCCCGATAGAAACATCGGGGACCAATGAAATAAAATATATGAAATATAAAAGTGAATACATTCCAAAGTTACAAATACATCAACAATTACTCTATAAATATAACCTTAGTACAGGAACAAAGGGTTTGAGATTCATTTTGGAAGCCTATGTGCTTGGTTTTGTAGTTCTGAACTCTTTCTTGGAATTATTAATGACAAGTATTTCATGAGTGTCTGAGATTCATCACTGTGTTCAATGTTCAGTCTGTGTTCTCCAATATACTTCATTTCCATGTATGTGTAGTATCTGCTAATGTGTTTCTAGTTGTATGCAAGGAATTTTTTCTCTATTAAGCAATCCTTGCGTCAAATAATGCATTTGTGAATTGTTTATGGTAAATGTCTTGGAATCATCCTCTGTTAGATGCTCCATTTTAGTTATCATCCTTTACTGTTTCTTCTACTAAAGGTGTTTCGGGATATTCATCCATAGATAGGTGCATCATGTTTCATTGGGCTTCTTCTCATTTCCTCCTGCCATCCCTCAAAATATATTTTACTGAAAATTAACACTTACTTTGCCTCATATTATGAATGTTATCACTAGTCATTATTATTTAAGCCCTTGAATGTTTCAGGATTTGACTCCATTTCCCAATGGTGTTGTCTGTTTGTTTGTTTTACACTCTTTAAAACCCAAAAAACCCATTCTCTTCAGAACTATATCCTTCTAAATTCTTGCTTAAAGATATATGTGTATGTGAATGTTCTTGTGACAGAGAGAGAGCCCTATCTGAGTGTATAGTCTAGAATACAGTCTAAATATTGGTTTGAAATGGTCACCCCAGTGATTTCCTACCACAACCATAGGAAAATTATTGGGTGATAACAATGGTGACAACAAGAAACCAATCGATACTAAATAATTAGTTGCTTAATGACATTATTTTTCATATATAAGTGATATCAATTTTTGGTTGTGTTGAAATTATTATTTATACTGAGAAGGGGGTGAATCGATATAAAGCGTAGATTTTAACAATTCACTAAACAATAGATACTTCAACTTTTGTTCGAACAATTCAATAGGAAACACCAGTGCACAAATATTTTTTGGGACAACGAGAGACACCAAGCTCCAAGTGTGACCACCAACTCACTCAAACACTAACCTGACTGGGAAATCGATCCCACATGCATGCACGAACATGTAGATTACAAACACGAACTTGTAAGGACTTATATCCATGGTGCAAGAACCATCTTGATTGGAATACTGTAAGTTTTAAACATGTGTATAGATTAAATCATACATATTTGTTTTAAGAAAAACAAATATTACATCAAAATATTAACACATAAATCAAAGAGATTTATCCTAGAAACCCTTAATCAAGGAAACCATCAAACCTTGGAGCCATGCCTCCTATTTTATCATTATCATTATGAATAACTCACAATACAATATAGGTATTCTACAAAATCCAATACTCTGATATGTTAACACAGATTAGAAAATATACCCCAATCCCTTAACCAGGATTAAATTACATATTTTTAGAAAAATCCCCAAAATAGCAAAAAATAGCCAAAAAATTCAAGCTCGTTATGCTCGCGTCAGAAATGAACACCTACCATTTTCGAATGGAAACAACCTATCGACCTATTTCCGTGAAGGTTTCAAAGGGATCATCAGGCACGCCACTGATAGGATCATCTCCCCCCCATACATGCAAAGAATATAACACATATCCAATAGATAAATCCTATTGCGCAAGAACCAACTTGTTGTTATCAGGAACTGACTTGATTAAAGACTACAATATCCACTGTGAGCACCTACTCACTTGTTTTACTAGCACTGACTAGAAGGAAGCTACAAATCCACTTCATTTCCTCGTCCAAACGCCCTGAAATAAAGTATTATTTAGTTTTTGTGATCTACTTCCTTTCGACTTGCAGTGAATTGAGATATGTGAATATCTTCACTCTTATATTCTATATCTGTGACTTTTGAGTCTTTCTACAATTACAACTATTTTTTCTTATTTGCATCAGTTGCAGTTATTTACGATCTTCTCTATTTTGCGTCTTCTACAGCTATCTATGATCTTCTTGAAATTGTTTCTATTTCTTAAATACTTCACAATATCTTCCAAATACTTTTTTCAATGGATATTCTCTCCAATATTTTGTGATATGCGATGCCAATAGTGTTTTGTTGCCTCTGTTACTTCCAATACACATCTTAGTTCTAAGCATTCTCCTTATCTACGTAAACTCTATTTAACTTCCTCAATACATTTGTGCATTCGTATCTCTAATGTATATATTCTTTATGATTCAATGAGCCATTGATACCCCAAGAATGTGAAGCTTTCACACCCAGAAACTCATATCAAATTCATCTTCAAGCTTACTTCACCACTTCCACTTCTTTCTTATTTATACTACACTTGTTCAATGAGTATCTCCACAAGTTGGGGTTCCTTTGAATTTGTAATGCTTGTAGTTACTTACTTATTGTTTAACCTAACCACTACAATCTACCTCTCATTGTATTTTATATTATCATGACTTAACACATGGAGTTTTGCACACTTCAATACAACACCTTGGTGGTATTTTCACATATGTGTTTGTGCTTTAGTGGACACTTGTGTATATGTGTCCCATGTCTTAGTGGGATTTGCGCACTTTGGAATTACTTCATGTGTGTTTTTCCACCCTTGAAGTATCATCGCATGTGGGTATTGCATATTTACATAACTAGCATACTTGTCCAACCACATCTATTCGTGCACCTCTTGCGCACTCTCAAACCTTTGTCTAGGAAGCTCTTTTGAATTTTACCTTGAAGTAGCCTGACTGGATGGACTTAGGACTTGCACATATACCTTATGTACCTCTTCAATATGAATGCACTTATGTAATATGGAGGTACTCCTTGCCTACATGCTGAATTATATACTTCTTCAAACTGGCACAATGATGTTGAATCCTCAAGCTGAATATACTTCTTATGTATTTATTCAAATTGGATTTCATAATATATTTATTCAAACTGGCACTGAATCAATTGACATCAATGACAACTAAAGTTCAACAGGTTGATCCACATTTTAGTCAATATCTGTATCTTATTGGTTGCCACGGGGGCTTCACTTGTTGACCAATATCCTATCACGTTAGTTCATATTGTGGGTTTTAAAATTATTAAAAATTGAACCAATATATTGCAGGTATTGAGGGGATGAGGGGTTTAAGGTGGGGTGGGGTAGGGTGGTTTATAAGGATTGAGGTATAAAAAGGGATGGGTAGGAGGTTTTAAGTATTGGTAGGGGGTTTCAACAAAAGGAGTTTGGGTCAATATCTCTGGAAATTAAGGGTATTCTTTAATATCCCACGATCGCACGTGCTATGTGAGATGTTCACTAAGTGAAGTCCCCGTGTTGGTAGCCCTTGTTTGTGTGTAAAATAAATTTCTAATTCATTCTCCTTTATCTTTCATATATCAAGTCATGTTTGTTCCTTGTCATTATCAACTTATCATGTTCATTATAAGATTTACTCTTAGAATTTATTTTATATATATTATCTCTATGTTTACTTTAGTTTCTCCACAAAGGTATTTGTGAAGACTTATGGGACAACTTGGTTTTGTTGTTCCTTCCTATATTAAGAATATTGAAGTTGTTATCTCTTATCATTTAGCATTGTTCCTCTCTGATGTAGTTTTTGGGAACTATGTAGTAGCCAGTTTCAAATGTCAACATTTCGAACCCAAATCGAGGTTCATCTTCAGGATAATGAACCACGTTGAGGAGCCATTGATCTTGTTTTATTAATATGTTAACAATACAATCATTTTATCACTAGGAATACAATAATGCAATGAATATTAACTAAAATTATCAAAACCCTAAATCTTTTTCCCTAAAATAGATGTTTATAATGAGATGATAATATATAGTAAATGAATGTTAATCCTATATTATACTAGCTAACTTAAATCATAAAATATATATAAATAATAATACATAATATTCTAACAAATAACTAAAGGATATCATATTTGTCTTGATTATATTATGGAAAAAACCTTCAGTACATAAAAGTCGGGAGTTTCAAGGCCTAGCTTGCCCAAGATTTCTGCATGACTGTCTAAACAGATTCATCACAAAATTGTGGTTCCCCTTCTCTATCCCCGATACAAACTTATCCTTCCTTTTTACCCCATTACAACTAGCTACATCAATATTTTTCATATAAATCCCACAAAAAGAGTCTACATAATTGTGGATCATCCTACTAATGCCACAACAATAAACAGAACGAAAGACACAATAGAGCAAAAAACAAACATACCCTAGGCAATAAAAGACACAAAAAATAGATTGTTGGCAGGGGTTTTGAGACAAGTCAGTTGCGCGGCACCATGAGTGTCACGCAAGCTCAGAAGACACTGCGCAACTCAAAGATGGTGTGCAAAGCGGAAGATAGACTATTTTTGAATATTTTGTGTCACTTTTTGTACTTTTGGACCATATTTTGTGGATATTGGTCATTAATTTGTAGATTCAATTAACAATTGGTTAAGAGTTATTTAGAAATGGACCTTCAATGTAAATGTGAAGAGGATATAGAGAAAGAGAGATCGTCTTATCTTTATGAAGAGGTTTGTTGTATGTTTTGCATCTGTGGTTGATTGCGCAGAAGTAATATGAGGAGGTAAGGTTTGATTTGAACTATTGTTATCTTTTTGTATCTCTCTGTCTTTCTGTTTCTGTGAATCCAGTGGTGAATCTGTACGACATGAATCTATGATGCGATGTTTCTTGCTTATGAATAATTTTATCTTTTTAGATTTGTCTGTGCATGCAACAACATGGTTATTTCTATTATGAATGAATGATGCAATGAATGTCCCTGTTGATGATGAAGTAACTGGTCAGATATGGTAAATAAGTTGATGAATTATCAATGCCCGTAGTCCTCTTCTATTCTATAGAAACTTGGTTCTTTCATCCCTCCCTCGAACATATTGGGTGAGACTTCATCTACTTCGTGGGTGTTGCCGGACAGGGTAAAACCTGTCTGGGCCAGTGCTCAGGGAGATCATGGCGAGTTAAGTGTCGACAAAGTGGGAACCCACGTCGACTGGGTTTTATTGGTTTTGTTTGCGCAAATAAATGGTTATGTTTTTAGGTCCTTGTTGTGACTGAGAGGAGGATATGTGGCATCTGACGTTACCATAAATTCAAGATTGGTTTGATCAGATGCTGTGAGAATTTGCTGAAGCAGAAAATCATAACCCTGGACTGGAAACAGACAAGTGGTTGGTGAGATACATACACAACGGTCCTCACAAGTATTTTTTTTGTGAGTTTCCCATCATACTATATGAGTGGTTCGCGCGGTTCACTTGCAAGAAGACAAATTTCCAAGGAGGAGAGCCAACATCCTGGACCCATGAATTGATCCAGGAGCTGTAGGAAACTGACAACAAAGCATCGCGAGCTATTGAGGTCTGGTTGGATAGTATCCTAGAAGGATATATCACTGAATTCATAGTCGAAACTACCAAGTCCTATAGCGAAGTGGAAAGGGAATTTTTTAATGGACCCAGAGGTAGGTTCTTGTTGTCTTTGCAATTGTTAATTAAGATGCTTGTCTGTGAAAAGGGTATACTGAAGATGCACCTCGAGTAGTAGAACTCTAGTGTGTGGAGGCGGTGGATACAGTGATGAAAAGGGGGAGACAAATGTGAAGATAAGGGGTATATGGGTGCAAGTTTCTACAAGGATGTGAGGAAATCCGAGGAAGAAACTGGTATTATGAGGGGAGGAGCAAGGTTTTGACAAGAGAAGAGGTAGAGGACAGGGGAAGGTCCTGTTGTGATCGAAACTGAAGATCATGAAGGAAGACCACATGGGATGAAGCGAACCTACAGTGACAAAGAGGACAACCATACCCAAACTATGCCCAAAATAACAATAATATCAAACCCCAGCAGCAATGTAACAACGCCTTTGTGCACTATTCCACATTCGGTAAATAACACAAATTCCATGTCAACTTTCCCGACGTGCCAACAACATTCTAGTAGTAGATTAGAATTTGTAGGAAGACAACCCGAGATGGCAGGAGATGATACAAAGTTACATTTGTTCCATGGAAATGGGACTGACAATCCTGAGCAATATTGGTTCTTATGTGAGGCAGTATGGACTGTCAGACAGGCCAGAAATGACGGTGTTAAGAAAATCCAACTAGCGACTACTCTTCGGGGTCGTGCACTGGATTGGTACATGAAATTTATACAAGTTCCTACGAGGACCCCTACAAAAAATTTGAATCAAGTCAGGAAAGCACTGATTGAAGAATTTTGGAAACCAAAATCTAAAGCGCAATATATTACAGAATTAAAGGAGATTAAGAAATTTCCTAATGAAATCATTTGGGACTTCGACCAAATATTTAAGACAATAATGGCACGAGTCAGTTTTGATATGAGATATGTTCAACACAAATAATGGTTCATTGCAGCGCTAGTACCTCATATCCAGAAACCACTGATGCAGCAGAATATCGTGACCCAGAGTGAGGCTCTGGAGATTTCCATGAAGTTGGAAGCTTCACCCATTGGAGAGAGCACAGCTGGTATGAACCAAATTCAAGCATAGCTGGAGAACCTGATGCTTCAGTTTCAAGACATTAAGAAGGGGAAAGAAAACCGTGAAGATCTTTGGTGCACTCGTTGTCGCGTAGATGGACACACTAAAGATACTTACCGTAACTTAAGAAACTATCTCCTATCTGGGGCACCAAACCCACTGAGTTGCGGTAGTGTACCATGGTGTTGCATATTTCAAGTATATGGGAATCAAAATGAAGAATGTAGCTACATGCAGAAGATGGTCACAAAGCCAATGAGTTTATACTACAATTTTTGTTGCTCGGTCGAGAATGAAGATAAAGACTGTCACCCTTATGACCTACTCCAAGAAAGGATGTATGAATCCTACTATGTGAAGGGTGAATATTCTCTCATAGTATAGCAATCACAACCCTAGCCACAGGTGGTGCATCCACCACCTCAATCGCAGTACACACTATCGCCACAAATGAAGTTTATTATGTCGTAGCCGCAACCATAGTTTGCGCCACAAGCACAATTTGCACTGCAATCGTAGTATAATTAGATTTTGATGGCTCCACCATAGCCATAGTACATTCAAGTAGCACACTATGTTTAGCAGCAGCCAAATTCCCCACCATGACAATTGGCTCAGCCACAGTACTAGCAGCAAGGAGAATTTCAACGAGGATTCTGAGGAAGAGGAGGAAGCTTTGGAAAACGAGGAGGACGAGGTCACATACTTGTCCATTGTTTCAATTGTGGGGTATTCAGACATTACCAGAGAGATTTCCCAAACTTGCATTGTTCATGTACATACTGCACCGCAATTGGTCATACTATTGAAAACTGCCCACAGCTAATCGCAAGATGGTAGGACGAGAATGTTCCTTAGTTGCAGAATCAGAATCAGTTCCAGAATCAAAATCAGATACAGAACTAGAATCAGTTATAGAGCCAGGCTCATAATCAAGTTCAACTATAGAATCAGACTATGATTCAACCCATGAACCCACCGGTGAACCAAAATCCACCACTGAACCAGAATCCGTCGATGAACCAAATTCAAGGATTGATAGTTGTGACGATCTCAACAGAGCCTAGAATAGAGGATGTTGACATTTCCATCATCACTCATAGAGGTGAAACGACTGGAAAGGATGGACCCCGCTCGCAGGTTTATATTCTTTGAGAGTTGATTGTCCCTGGAAAGAGATCCCGATGCTCTGGTCGAGATTGAAAAGTTGTTACACCACCCAGGTAAGGAGAAGAAAGACTCCACAGTGAACTCTTTACACAAGAAAAAGACGGGCAAAGAGATGTGCATGAACATTCATATTGGGGACTATGAAGTAGATTCAGTCATTCTAGATCTAGGCTCAGATGTAAATATCCTAACAAAGCATACATGGAAAAATATAGGGAGGCTGACCTTGGGTTGGTCCCCTATACAGTTTCTCTTGGCTAATCAGGCCAAAGTACAACCGATTGGCCGAGTGCCAAACCTGGTTGTGGATTTTGAAGGTCTGAGGGCCTATGTCGATTTCAACATAATTGAAGTTGTTGATGGTGGAGGCTCCTATCCTGCATTGTTGGGGATCGGATGGGCCAAAAATAGTATGGTAGTGATTAACTTCAAGAAGCAGATGATGACATTTCAAAATCAAGACATTAGAGTCATCACTCCTTTGGATCCAAACGAAGGACGGAGATATATTGAACTAGTGAAAGATGAAGTTGTCAGAGGATGGGATCATACCTACAACATTTCTAAAGATTACATCCACCCAAATACTAATGGAGAACTTGGTTGGTACAGTGCTAGTTCTGCGTCTTCTGATGATGTGTTAGAGAACTGGAAAAACTGTATGCATGAGGTATCATTCAGAAAGTGTGGTTTTATCACATATTCAATATGCCATGTTGCAACTGAGATTGTTGAATTGCCAATATACGAAGGGATACCTGAGTTGTCCACATTATTAATGGAGTTTTAAGAGAAGGTATCAGAACCACGGAGATTGTTGGCACTGGAGGAAGCACTGAAGGCTACTCTAGCACGCTGGTGGGCGACTCATAAGAAGATGATTAATGTATGGGCATAGTGTCGATGATTGATGATAGTTCGCTTTGGTGAAACAGAGGTATATCACACTGGGAAGTATGATGGGTGAAATGACCCTAGCGTCCATTTGATGGAATGCCAAACACTGTGGGAATCATGACCAAAGGATGAAAGGGTCCATGCCTGTATTCATACCTTGAATGAAATGCCAAGATCATGGTATATATTAGCGAAGTTGCGTAGAGAGATAACCACTTGGGAAGAGCTGATGGGTTTCTTTACTCATACTTTTAGTTTCATGCGATCATCCGGGATGTGGTACTAAAGTTAGGACCATTTGCATATCCAGGGGATCCACATGCGCACTACCACATGAAATTGATGATTAAATGCTACAATGTGTCAGGCGAACCTAAGGATGATGATGAGCTCTGGAATATCAATATTCCAGAGACAGAAGGGAGTAGGGATGTTGTAGCACCAAATATACCAAATGATCCCATGAATCAACCGTTGAATATTAGAAACATTAACATTGGGATGGAGTAGAACCCAAAGTTTGCAAGTGTTGGGGACTACTGGGACGAAGAGACTACGGTAAAGATCACGGATCTGCTACATGAATTCCAAGATTTGTTTCCAACCAAATTCTTTGAAATGAAAGGAATACTGGGTGAACTAGGAGAGATGGAGATTCCATTAAATCCCGATGTGAAACCTGTAATACGGAGACCATACCACTTGAATCCATGATACAAGGAGAGCGTTAAAGATGAGTTAGATAGGATGTTGGATGCTAGAATCATTGAGCCAGTGGAAGAATTATAATGGATCAGTCCTATGGTGGTCCAAGACAAGAAAACCGGTGAAGTTCGAATCTATGTCGACCTTAGAAAATTGAATGATGCATGTATGCATGATTTGTTTCCAACACCATTCACAAATGAAGTACTCGAAGGAGTAGGTGGTCATGAGATGTACTCTTTTACAAATGGATTTTCTGGTTATCACCAGATAAGAATCACAAATGAATATCGACATAAAAACAACATTTGTCACTGAATGGGGTTGTTTCCAATACACAGTGATGCCTT
The DNA here is from genome assembly GCA_001517045.1 of Pseudotsuga menziesii. NCBI lineage: Eukaryota > Viridiplantae > Streptophyta > Pinopsida > Pinales > Pinaceae > Pseudotsuga > Pseudotsuga menziesii. Next base: position 265,126 of record LPNX011081720.1, read on the forward strand.
TTGGGTTGAAGAATGCACCTGCAATATTCTCTCGGGTTCTTGTTGATGCATTCAAAGATTTCATTCAAAAATTCCCACAAGTTTATATGGATGATTGGATAGTGTATGGTCTCATTAAGGATCATCTCGAAAATGTGCGACTGATGATGGAAATATGTCGACAGCATCACATCGTGCTGAACTCCAGAAAGTATATTTTTGTGCACCATTTGGAATGTTGTTGCGTCACATTGTTTGCAAACAAGGATTGTTGGTTGACCCCACGAAGATCGCACTCATTTTGAGATTTCCACCATCGACAAATGTGAATATGCTTAGGGCGACACCGGGGCACATTGGATATTATCACAAATTCATCAGAGGATATGTTGCAATTATTTCCCCTATGGAGAAACTATTGAAGAAAGATGGTGCATTCGTATGGAGTCCAGAATTTCAAGGAAGCTTTGACACTTGAAGGCCAAGATGGCTTTGGCACCAATACTTGTGTTCCCAAACTGGGACAAGGAGTTCCATGTCCATGTCAATGCATCATCTGTCACGCTGGGAGTAGTGCTCGCGTAGCCAAGAGAAGGAGATCTTGATCACCCAATCACTTTCACTAGTTGAAAGTTGTCATTTGCTGAGAAGAACTATATGACCACTAAGATAGAAGGTATAGTGATGGTATATGTGCTACAAAAATTCAGGCATTACCTTTTAGGCAATCATTTTAAGATGTTTACTAACCATTCTGCTTTGAAGTACCTAGTCAATAATCCTGTGTTGGGGCGGGAAGATATGTTGCTGGCTACTACTCTTTTAGGAGTTTGATTTGAGATAATTGTGAAGTCGCGTCACTTGAATGTTGGCCCCAATCATTTGTCTCGAATTGAGACATGAAAAGAACCAACAAACATCAATGAGGGATTGTTGGATGCATAGCTATTCAAAGTCGACATAGTAGATGATTATTATGACCAAATAATCTAGTTCTTGGTGTCCAAAATCGCACCAGAATATTTTTCAACAAGCGAGAAGAACCAGTTGGTATTCAAGGCCTCGAATTTTCAGTTGATTATTGGGTACCTATACAAACTTGGCTCAGATGATATTTTGTGGCGTTGTGTCCTATCGTATGAACAAGGAGCGATTTTAGAAGAAGCACATGTGGGAGTCACTGGGGGACACTATGGGGGTCATGCTAATGCAAGGAAGGTGCTTTGCATATGACTCCACTGGCCCACTTTACATAATGATGCAACAGATTATGCATGGAGCTGCGATGTCTATAAATGCACTGAAAAACCATCACGGAGGGATGAGATGTCGTTGGTACCAAAAGTAACCTTGTAGTTGTTTGATAAATGGGTTGTGGATTTTGTGGGTCCAATCAACCCACCTGGGAAGAGAACCAATGCGTGGTACATAAGCATATCAACATACTACTTGAGGAGGTGGGTGGAGGTTGCACCCATCATGGATTGCACCGTTGCAACAACAGCAAGATTTATGCTTGACAACATCGTGACGAGGTTTGGATGTCCAAGGATATTGATGAGAAACCAAGGTAGTCACTTCATCAACCGCATAGTAAGTGTGCTGACAGAAGAATTGAAAATACAGCATAAGAAAAGTACACCATATCATTCACAGGAAAATGGAACAATAGAATATTTCAACAAGATATTGGAGAATTCGCTTACAAAGGTATGTAATTCTAACTGCAATGATTGGAACATAAAGATTCCCGCAGTACTATGGGCATATTGCACCACTTGCAAGAGATTGACAGGCCAAACACCATTCAAATTGGTATATGGGTAAGAGGTAGTCATGCCTATGGAATGCATTGTTCCCAATCTGCACATCGCAGCTACGACGAGCATGGATGATAAAGCAATGCTAGAGGTGCACCCAACACAGTTACTACAACTTGAAGAGGATTTCTTTATAGTAGGTTTCCATTAGCGCATTGAGAAGGATCAATAAAAGGCTTGGCATGATCACCACATAAAAACCAAACATTTTCAGCAATGATATTTGGTACTGCTGTACGGCAGTAAATTCCTAAAGCATCTAGGTAAGTTACATATGCATTGGTTAGGTCCATATCTTGTCAATCCTATTACCTCTGGAGGTGCAGTTCAGCTGCAGCAGTTAGATGGAACAATACTACCAAAGCTAGTGAATGGTATTCAACTGAAGCCTTATAGGATAGGGTCAGAACCATGCAGTTCTTAATGCACCGCGCGGCAAAAAAAAATTAGGATCATGAGTAAAAGGATGGCACACCAAGAAGTGGTGGCGCAAGAGTAGGAGTTACTAGCGCAAATAGGAGGTCAGGATGCGACAGTTGTAGGAATGTGAGAGGAAATCACATCAATAATCAATAAAGACAATTCATGTAGGTAAACGATGACGCTTTTTATAAGTGTCGTGTAATGATAGCAGATCCAACCGGTGCGTTGGCAGAATTGGCGATAGATTCGGGTAGTTAATGAATGATTTAGTCATGATGATGGAATTGATGTGATAATGATGACGTCTGAGTTGAGCTGGCACTATAAGCGGAAGACTGCTAGGGTTAGAGGACACCATTGTGCATAGTTGAACTATGTTAAGTTGCAGAAGTTACCAAGTGGTTGAGAGGGTTGTTGAGGAAAGCTAAGCAGAGTAAGGAAGTTTCTCAGACCAGAAAGTTTCTAAGCTTTGTAAGTCGAGAGGAGACTTGGTATGATATGCAGAAAAACCCATACATCGTTGAGATTTCAAGTGAGCAAGATTCACCGCTCAGACTAGTTGCAATTGAATAAGAAGTCGCAAGTATGCGGGATAGCTTGTCAATGAAGAAGAAAGCACAAAATCCCATCTCCCCAGTATCACAAAAGAGATGAACCAGAACAACCACAAGGGTGTACGGAGAGGATATACCACAGATGGGGCCGTCGAGCCCTGAAGTTATGGATTATGTTGAGCAGGGTTGTCTATCAAGGACATCCTTGGCTACATACCTCCTAGTCGGTCTGGGGTGCAGGCTAGGAAACCCACGAAGAATCAGATACAGACCAGATTTCTTCCCTTATTTGACAAAATCTACATGAATAGGGATTGGGATCGAGTTTCGGGAGTCTGGGCTGAGCCTAAATGCAAGGAATGACAATGTTTGGAGAGATGGAATGGTTTTCCATGTGGCACTTGGGCTTCAGAATTTGCAGCTGCAAACCATTTCCTTAAACATCAACAGACTAGCCACCCAGAGGCTAGTATCCATGTAGCAAGTGGCCAACCAGGACTTGGCTGAGAGACAGAAGAGTATCAATGACCAATATTTACGGTCAAAGGAGAAAGTATATGTCGTGAAAAAATAGGTTGAATAATTCTGCCGAGGTAAGGAGAAATTGCCCAAGTGTTCAAGGGGTGATAGTCCTTTACTAAAGTCATCATATATTATAATGTAATTAAAGGATAAGATTAGATAACCTTAACAAATGAACAGTTGGAGCGGGTGCAACTGCTCCAACCTCTCTCTTCATGTATAAGAATACCATCTATTGAATGAATACATTGGTTAAGCGCTTGGCCCAATATGTGCTCTTTCTTGATGGTTGATGGTTAATGTGTGTATAATACTTATGTCTGCTTGAATACAACAATGGCATCATTGTTGTTCTCCGTTTGGTCTGGGTGACAGCAGCAGTGGATGGAGACCAGTTCGAACCTGAAAAGAATCATGAGATGAAGAAAAACCTCCAAATATGCAAGAAATCAAAGACTTCCTAGATGCATGAAAAAAAAATTTGCTACGATTGAGATCTCGGAAAGAAGCTATTTATCAACCTGTGGGAAAAGTGGCCATCGTATTGGGCGTTGATTTTGATTTCATGTTGATGTCGACCAGTTAGAACATGCCATCAGTTCCAACAGCTAGACTATGGTTGTCGACTGGTATCCTCATAAACACTTAATTTAAATTATTTCAATTTCTGGTGTGTTATGCAATGAATGATAAATTCACATGAGCGCAAAGAATATAGTTATGTGATTGTGAACGTTGAACGTATGTTGAATTATGGTCGAACTATAGAACTTTATTGATGTTCTTGATGTGATTTCTAATTGAGTTTAAATGTACACATGGAAACAAACATTTTGGACTATATCCTTCAACGACATGTGTTCAACGTGTCAACTGAATCTATCAATCACTAGACAACAACTCCATCTGTCATGGCTTGGAAACGACAATTGGAGAGATGTCAACTATGTTAGTCGGCCATCAATAACAGTCTATCAACCACTTGACATTCACTCATAAGTCGTCTGAATATGTCTAAAATAAGTCGACTAGAAACATTTTATTCACTCAACATATTAGCCGAATATTAGTCATTAGAGGATTTCTCTATTAATTGACGAATTATTATACTTCCTGTTATTGAGGTATGACAGTCGAATTTTTCAAGACCTACCAACTGTTCAAAACCCATTGACATTCCAGACGGTTGGAATTTGAAGACCAAATACCTGTCGTCATTCATGATTGCATAGTTCATGTCAAAAGGGAATGGATCACGAATGGATATTGTTGATATGAAATGATTGTCTTGTCTAGACTATTCACTTGAAAGTTTACTAAGCATGCAGTCGACCAGTTCAAATTTGTGTTGGACGATCAATTATTGATTGAAAACCACTGTTTGAAAGGTTCCAATATTGGTGAAGTCGGCCAATAAGGGACGGGTTCAGTCAGCCACAAAGTAAAGATTATGCTACCTACCGACTATTCAGACCATGCAAGTATATTTCATGATATATGGAATATTGTGTCAATGTTGAATTAATACAAAGGTTTGAGAAGTCGGATTCAAGCAATCGACCAATACTGGGTATAGTCCTTGGCATATTGGCCCTTCGATTGCTTCAATTTTGTTGTCTCATCGACGGTCCAACCATTCGACCACAAGTCTATTCACTAAAAAGACCATCGAGATTCAACGACCATATATATATATATATATATTAGTGTACAATCCTTCTTTGCTATTTGAAATATTGGTACGTTATTTTGCGAGTGTTGAAAACATTATGGATGGATATTGTATGTGACTGATTGGAAGTTAGTTCACATTATTCCTTGGATAACCGGTTAGTTAATGGAACATAATTGATCAAAGTTGTTGTAATCAAGTCCTTCAAGCCACTATCACCACAGATCATTTTTTTTACCGGAGAAGTCAACCAATCCATCCCATCCACCGATCGCTTTTGTCGATCCACAAATACTTTCTATACTTGCAATAACTATGGTCGACAAGTTGAACTTGGTCAACCAATTATTTAGTCTATATTGGGTCGATATTAGCTTTTTGTCGATAAACTTTTAGTCTGTTTCAAATATGATATATTTGTCCATAGTCAGTATCATGAAGTCGATGAATTTAATTGTAAGTTGAATGTTCAAGTCATTTGTTAATATGAGAAAAAATTTAAGATAAGAGGAGGTTAAATGTGGGTCTTTCATAAATGTAGGCAGTTTCCTCACTCATGTAATGAATTCGATATCTAGTCGACTATTATAACATGAGTCAAGTCAGTCCAAAATAGTTGTTCACAACCAAGATCATGCACATGAGCAGGAAACATACAATCTTGTAGGAAATTTAAACTCTCACGAAAGAATAAGATGATGATGATGCCATTCAAGTAGATACCCTACATCCACATAGAAAAGCACTTCAATGAGACATGATGATAATGTGCTTGAAACCCTTGGTATCAAAATGCCGAAGATGTTCCTGAATGGTGACCTTGAAAATCCAGAAGACAGAGAAATGACATAGACAGTCGAAGAGCCAAAAAGCCTCGCATGCATGAATCGCTGGAGATGCTGGTCAAATGAGCTAGGGTGAGGCTTTAAACCAAAATACCTTGTTGTAGAAGAAGAAAGTTGACTGCCGTTGTGAGAGGATGAGACGTCAATGGACTACTGCCAGATTGAAGATGGAGGTTGAAGAGTAACCAGTCATAGTAGAGACTTGTACACATGTGTTTTCCTATCAAGCTGGTGATTGTTGCGGCTGAGCACCTATGCAGACTGGTATGCATGGTTGATGCACAGTGAGGACTACTTCAGCAGTAGCAGAAATACAGGATGCCGATACGTATTTCTTCGAGACGAAGAAAGGCTTTGTTGGTGGGGGAGATGTTGAAGGGGCTGATAGGCCTTTCCTAAATTCATCATATATTGTAATGTAATTAAAGGATATGATTAGATAACCTTAAAAAATGAATGGTTGGAGTGGGTGCAACCACTCCAACCTCTCTTTTCATGTATAAAAATACCATCTATTGAATGAATACAACGGTTAAGCGCTTGGCCCAATATGTGCTCTTTCTTGATGGTTAATGTGTGTATAATACTTTTGTCTGCTTGAATAAAAAACCAAGGATAAGGCACAGGATATAGAGGTCTCAAAGAAGACAAATTAGGAGCTTCGGCAGCGAGTCACCAACGCAAGGAAAAGGAAGTAGCAGTGCAATGCACAACTCGATGAGTTCTAGGAGAGTGGAGCACGACTATCAGTAAGAGCAGTTTTGGCACTCCAAACTACACAAGATGGAAAGACAAATATTGTTTCGAATATGGTTGAGCACTTTGTCAACCATGATGTAATGGCAATCCAGGAGATGAAGGAACGGGTCTAGGAGCAAGTTAAAGTGAACACTCAACAGTTTACATTTTGCAAAGCCACGACCACTGAGTTTACTAGGTCTAGCTAGGCATGGCTCGAGAGTAAGCCACAAGATTGTGTTGGTGGCCTATTGGTAGGGTTTTTGAGACAATTCAGTTGCATGGCACCATGAGTGTTGCGCAATATCAGAAGACACTGTGCAAGGAAAAGATGGTGCGCAAAGTAGAAGATAGACTATTTTTTAATATTTTGAGTCACTTTTTGTACTTTTGGACCATATGTTGTGGATATTGGTCATTAAGTTGTAGATTTAGTTAAGAATTGGTTAAAATTTAGGTAGAAATGGACCTTCAATGTAAAGGCACAAGCCTATAAATAGAAGAAGAATTGTAAATGTGAAGAGGATCTAGAGAAAGAGAGATTATCTTATTTTTATGGAGAGGTTTGTTGTCTGTTTTGGATCTGTGGTTGATTGTGCATAAGTAATATGAGGAGATGAGGTTTGATCTGAACTACTGTTATCTTTTTGTCTTGGTCTATCTTTATGTTTCTGTGAATCCAGTGGTGAATCTGTGCGACATGAATCTATGATGCGATGTTTCTTGCTTATGAATAATGTTATCTTTTTAGATATGTTTGCACAACAGCATGGTTATTTATGTTATGAATGAATGATGCGATGAATTTCCCTATTGATGATGAAGTAACTGGTTAAATCTGTTAAATAAGTTAATGAATTATTGATGCCAATAGTCCTCTTATATTCTGTGGAAACTTGCTTCCATCAGCCCTCCCTCGAACATCTCGGGTGAGAATTCATCTGCTTCGTGAGTGTTTTTGGATAGGGTAAAACCTATCTAGGTCGATGCTTAGGGATATCGCAGCGAGTTGAGTGTCGATAGAGTGGGAACCCTTATCGACTGGGTTTTGTTGGTTGGGTTTGCGCCAACACATATAAAACCTAACCCCTGAAACAGATGTGGAGTGCACCACTTCGGATCTTGGGGTACAATTGGGTGAATCATGGTCCCTAAGTGTATATCACCATGCTTGGTATCCACCATTGGATTAGGCTAGAACTTTGTTCGGTGAATTGGGAAGTAACCCCAGAAGCGAGCCACATATGTGCATACCTTCACAAATTTGATCTTCGACAAGATTCTAAGATTCAGGGAAATACTGTCAATTATTTTTATGCATCATGTGGCTAACATGATAGTGATCCTTCCAAGCCTTAACAGGTTCCTCCTCTCCCATCACTTTTTTCTCCTTGTTTATCAGGACATGGGATAACGATTCCATTATAACCCAATAAGTGGTGACCATATGGTTATAGGAAGAGAGTCTCCTAGTTGTGGTACCAGGATCACTAATCCAATCTTCCACCTCCTCCTTGATATTTTTCATATCCATGGCCTACACCCAGTTCCACAAGTCACGCTCAACCCACTCAATTTTCTCTCGAATTATAGGAGGAATATGCTCTCTAAAAAATAGGTTGTTTTCCCAACTTTCTGCATTTCATAGGATGGATTCTTCCTTCCTCTACCATTGTCCTTCTCGACCCTCCATGCTTGTCTTTTGGGAGCCGTCAGAACAAGAGTTGGGTGCTCAAACCAATATCCTACCAACTCTTTCTTTCTCACAGAAATTGACCCCAGGTAAAGAGGAAATAGAATGTGTGGGTGGAAAGCATGTGTAACATCCCTGACCCTCTGACTAATGAAGAGGACGCTACCATTCTATTTACAATCCAGGAAACCAGCCCCATGAACATGTGCATTCATAAAAATCGAATAAAATGCTTGAAGTATAACATGCACAGATACATAATTATTTATCATACACAACATAAGCAAACATACATTCATTCATTCAACATGTTCATCATAATTTATTAACAGTAAATATAATTGTAAAAGTAAAATAGACAATATTACTTATCTTATAAGGAACTCATCCCGCAACCAGCTACGTCGCTGCAATGTTCCACCCAACCATAGGCCAGCATGATCCTTAATCTCTCAGCAACACTACCACCCCTGAGCTGGGCATGATTCCCCAAGGAATAAGGAACAATCAAGCTTACACATAGCCAAGGATACACAAAACACACCCAAGCCAACATAGTTGGGTTTATCAGGCCATAAAGGAGCTGGGAAAGGCCAAATGCTAAGCTGGTGAGCTCATTACAGAGCTAGGAACACCTACACTAGAACTAGCCTAACTTCTAAGACACCCACACACACCCAACACAAGGAATCAACCCCTTCTCTGCTACACAGTCCCTCAGGCCCTGACTTCCCTTCCAGTGCTATTCAGGGGTTGTGGAGAAGAAAGCTATCCCTCTAGCTCTATCTAGGTGGTTCCCAAACACACCAGTTTTATCAAGCAAACCAAGCCATCATCCCTACTCCAACATAGTCCGAAGACCAACCATTGCATACACACAGTCAGACAAGCGATTCACAACTTGGATAGGGAAAAAAATTTCTTGAGTCGTTCTTGGCCCTATCATGGCCAAAATGCCTCCATAATAGCTTACAACGGCCGAAAACATAAAAACAAACACAACCATCAATGTGGGGAAACAATAGCCCGTTCTCAACAATGAATCCACCAGGAAAACTTACACAGACCGCAGTGGCGATAAAAATCAGACTCCCAACCTGTGCGTGAGGGGAAAATTCACACCGGACCCCAAAATACGGAGGGAAAACACACCAAATACCACTCTATGGAAAATGTGAATGAAAACCGAAAATGGCTCCCCTCCTAGCTGCATGAGTCCAAACAGAAAGAACTCACTGCATGAGGAACAGGACATCCCCCCCCCTGCGTGAGGATGGGCGGTAATGGAGAATCACAAGTGGGAAGTGTGGGAGCGTTTCCAACACTATCATGGAGAGAGTGGAATCATGGAGAGTTCACTTCCTCTGCCCAACGTGAGGTTCGATTTGTTGGTGGAGTGTGTGTGTGGGCAAGGACTGACAATCCTGCCACACCCCACTCCCAACAATAACTACCTGAACTACCCAGTAGAGCATTTAAGGTGGTAGTTGGATGAGACAAGGGAAGGTGAGTAAAACAACAAGGGTGGTGACAAATGACTTTTCCCCCATGGGCTTAAGGTTTAACATCCCCCCCCTCCCTATCCTTAGGAAAATCATGCCCTTTTGATCATGGTTGCATTGACATAGCTGGTTGGGGTTCATTTTAATTAAAGATGTATATTTACATGATGCCAAAACTAATATGTGCCATATATCATGATATACCATCGACAACGATTTCAATTGCCGAACATAACACAACCAAATCGATGGTGGGGATTTTGGCCTTTAGCTCCACACCACGATTAATTACAATATATACATCATATATTTAATGCAAATGGGGTCAAAAACAAGGTGTTACATTCCCCTCCCCCTTCAATAGCATTGTCCTTAGTGCTTTACAAAATTTGACCAAAATGCTACACTGGTACCGCCTCAGTGTTCCGCAGAATTGAACAAAAATGGATGTGCCAATCGCATGGCATCCTCCAACTCCCATGTAGCCTCTTCAAGTCCGTATTGCTCCCATTGCACCTTTACCTACCCTATGGCTCGGTTCCAAAGCATTGTGACCTTCCTGTCGAGGATGCACATTGGCTTGATTTGGAACTCTCCCTCGGGTTCCACCTGAATCACATCCCAATTTATCACATGGTTAGGATCATGTACATATCTCTTAAGCAAAGAAACATGAAAAACATTATGAGCTCTAGTGCTAGCAGGAAATGCAAGTCTATATGCAACTGGCCCTATTCTTTCAAGCAATTCAAATGGCCCACAATATCTTGGTGACAACTTGGCACAACTTCCAAGCTTCAAGGCACTCTTCTTTTCCCTCACTCTGAGGTAAACATGATCCCCAACAATGAACTCACTGTTCACCCTATGCTTATCTGCATAGCTTTTCTGTCTTTCCTGTGCTACTTTCAAATTCTGCCTGATCTTCATAACTACTTGCTCCATTTCCTTGAGCAACTCTGGTCCAAGCACAACTCTGTTCACTGGGTTATCCCAAGTCACTGGTGTCCTACACCTTCTTCCATACAAAGCTTTATACGGACTCATCCCCAAGGATGCCTGTTGTCCATTGTTGTAAGCAAACTATACCAAGTGTAAGTAATCTTCCCACTTGGTTGGTTTGTCCATAATGTGCATGCAAAGCATGTCCTCAAGCACCTGATTAACTCTCTCAATCTGCCCATCTGTCTGAGGATGGTATGTAGTTCTGAAGTTTAGCTTTGTACCCAAATATGCAAATAACCCCTTCCAAAAATTGGAAGTGAACTTGACATCTCTATCAGAGACTATTGCCTTAGGCAATCCATACAATTTGAAAATATCCTTCATGAAGATCTTTTCAATGTCATCAGTGTTATGCGTAGAATTCATCGGTATAAAATGTGCTACCTTTGTCAACTTGTCTACCACAACCATGGTGGAATCATGTTGTCTCCAAGTCATCGGCAATCCTGTAATGAAATTCATGGAAATAACTTCCCATTTTCCATTCTAGAACTGACAAAGGCTACAACAAGCCTGTTGGATGTTGATGCTCAACCTTTACCTGTTGACATTTCATGCACTTGGAAATGTATTCAGCCATGTCCTTTTTCATTCCTAGCCAGAAGTACTGCTTTCTGGCTGTAGCAATTGTCTTTTGGTATCTTGGGTGACCGGAATACGGAGCTTGATGGATTTCATCCATAACAACTCTCCTCAAATATGCTACATTTGGAATATAAATTCTGCCTCTATAAGTAAGAAGTCCATCTTCTTCAAATTTATATCCCTCATACCTCTTCTCAAGACTTTTCTACTGCAATTTGTCTTTTACCTGCTCATACAATTCATCTCCAACAGCATGACTAACAATCTGTTGCCTCAAATCTGATTGGCAATTACTAAGGGATGCCACATGCATTTCCTGCACCTTCCTACTGAGTGCATCAGCTACCTTATTCTCTTTTCCCTTTATGTGTTTGATTTCAAATTCGAACTCACATAAAAATTCCAGCCATCTCGCTTGCCTAGCATTCAGAGTAGGCTGATCAAACAAATACTTCAGACCATAGTGGTATGTCCTGAGCTCGAATCTTCTACCCATCAAGTAATGTCTCCACATCTTGAGGGCATGTACTATGGCTGCAAGCTCTAGATCATGAGTGGCATAGTTCTTCTCGTGCTCCTTCAAATTTCTCGACTCATAACATATTGTGTGGTTGTCCTACATAAGGACTCCTCCAAGCCCTTGTCTACATGCATCGGTACACACAAAAAAATCTTTCTCTGGGTCTGCAACTTTCAATACTGGTGCACTGGTGAGAAGATTCTTTAATTGCTGGAAACTTTCTTCACACCTCGATGTCCATTCAAACTTTATCCCCTTCTTTTGCAAAGAAGTGATGGCATGTGCAACTCTGGAGAATCCTTCAATGAATCTCCTATAGTATCCTACAAGTCCCATAAAAGATCTTACATCTGTCACATTCCTTGGAGTAGGCCAATTCATAATGCCTTCAATATTTTCAGGGTCCACAGATATACCCTCTTCTGAGATAATGTGACCCAAATACTGAATTATATCTCTATAGAAGTCACACTTGTTCAGTTTTGCATACAGCTGATGCTCCCTGAGCAATTGCAATGTCAATCTCAAATGCTCTTCATTCTCTTTCTCATTCTTAGAATAAACAAGAATGTCATCAAGGAAAACAAGAACAAACTTGTCCAAATATCTGCTGAAGACACTATTCATAAGGCACATAAATGTAGATGGTGCATTTGTGAGACCAAGGGGTACCACTACAAACTCATAATGTCCATACCTTGTCCTGAAGGTTGTCTTATAATTTCTTCATCCTTGATTCTCACCTGATGATAACCAGACCTCAATTCAATATTGGAAAATACCTTTGCTTCTCTCATTTGATCAAAGAGGTCATCAATCCTAGGCAAAGGGTATTTATTCTTCACAATAACCTTGTTCAACTATATGTAATCATACACAACCTAAGTGTACCATCTTTCTTCTTTACAAATAGAACTGGTTCTCCCCACGGGGACACACTCGGATGGATGTACTTCTTTTCCAACAAATCCTGCAGTTGCATCTTCAGTTCTAGCATCTCTAGTGTACTCATTCTGTAGGGTGTCTTGGACACTGGTGCTGCTCCTGGCACAAGTTCAATTGTGAAATAAATGTCCCTCTTTGTAGGAAGTCCTGGAATCTCATCAAAAAACACATCCCTGAATTCCGGTAACACTTGATAGTCTTCCAACCTAGGAGTTTCATCTCTTGTTGCCTCCAAAATATGGGCTTCATACAACTAGAAACCATTCCTACAAAACTTCTTCAATTGCATTGCTGAAATCTGCCTTACTGAAATCACCTTTGGAATGCCTTTCACAACTATTGGGTTCCCTTCTTCATCCATGCATTCGAAAGTCTTATTGTAACAGTCAAGCTTCGCTCTGTGAGTTTCCAACCAATCCATTCCAATGAGAACATCATAGGAACCAAGCGATAGAACATTAAGATCTACACACGTGACCAACTCATTCATGACCAAAGGAAATTTATCTGCCACTTCACTGACCTTTCTCTTGGTTCCAGTGGCTAGCTGAACTAACCAAGATTTTCTATGCTTTACCTTCTTAAAAGCACAAATCTCCACTACTCTAGGAGTAATGTAACTGTGAGTAGAACCAGGGTCAATCAAAACAGAAACAGATTGTTCAACAATCTTACCTGCTACTTCAACCACAGTTGATTGGTGATCTGCTTGGCAGTCCTCCAGTGCTGCATAAATCCTAGGGATTGCCCTTGCTACTTGACCCACTATTTCTGCTTCTTGAATGTTGTAAGCTGGCCTTGCACTTTCATTCTTGAGTGGACAATTTCTGTGCATGTGGGGCCCTCCACATTTCCAACATTGGAGTGGTCCTCTATTATGTTGTGGACCTTTAGGCTTTTCTCCTGTCACTCCAACTGGCTTACTCGCAGCTTGGGATGGATGTTTCTGCTGATTCCTGAAGTTAGGAGGTTTGAAACCTTTCTTTCTTTGGTCAAACTTCTTGTTCTTCTTGTCCTTCCAGGCCTTATGGTAATTTGGTTTACCTTTTCTTTTCTCATAGCAATAATTAGCCTTCCTTATTGCTTCTTCAAGAGTTCTAGGTTCGTAAAACTCAATTCTATCTTTGTAACACTGAGGCAATCCACTCAGAAAATGCTGTACCTTCACTTTTTCATCTTTGATGTACCGGACATACCTCAATAGCTACAAAAACTTATTTGCATATTCTTCCATGGTCTGTTGTCCAAATCTCAGCTCATGGAACTCCTTAATCTTGTCATCATAATACCAGCCAGAGAGGTATTTTTGCTTGAAATACTTCTTGAACTGTTTCCACTTAAGTTTCCTTTGGCTGATATTCTTTACTTGCTTGAAGTGTTCCCACCAAATGGATGCCCTTCCATTCAGATTGAATATGGAAACCCTTGCCTTCATGTTTCCTGAATAATCCTGAACTTGGAAGTACTTCTTTATCCAAAGAAGCCAAGCTTCAGCCTCTTGTCCAGTCTTTACCTCACCATCAAATGTAGGAGGTTTATCATTCTTAAATTCATCTCGAGAGTGATCCCTATGGTGTCTGTTTCTTTTTCTTTTATGAGAAGAAGAGCTTGAATCCCCGTTGGATTATTGAGAGTCAGATGACCCACTAGAAGTCCTTCTCCATCTCCTATTACTGCTCTTACTGCCTTCTGGTCTTGCTGTACCCCGCCCAGAGTCTATCTTTCTTTGCAAGTCTGTCAAACTCTGCAACATAGCAGCATTCAACTGATGCTGCTCTTCTTGGGATTTAATCAAGCTTCTCATGGTAGCTGCAACATCTGACAGTGTCTCTTGGAATCTCCTCCCATTAGACTCTATGTCATCATGTCCATTACGGACATTTTCTCCCATGGCATCTCGTGCATGCTCGTAAGAATCCCGAGCATCATATCCATCATGGGTTCTCATGACTAAACCACCACTTACTTACCAAACTGCACTATCTCGGATACTTCCCTTGAAGGTGTCTATGACTCTGCAAACGTGTTAGTAACACAACTGTTAGATGCATACATTGATATAAATTAGAATTACTTACCTTCTCCTAGAAAAAATCATAAAATAGCTATTTTTCCCAAACACAAGATTTTCTTTATCAAAGAACGTATGTCTCAAGGGGACGATGGGGGTCAAGGGGGATTCCCCGTTGTGGCTTCCCTCATTTTTTTTCTTCGTGCAATCTAGTGCATAAGATCGTTGCCACTTTCTCCTTCTCAGCCCTGTAAGCCACTGACAATCTGCTGAAAACCCACTGAAAAATAGTTGAAAAACTACTTGAAAATCGCTGAGAAATCCCCACATGAAAAGCCCAATTTTTTTTTGTATAAAATTGGGTCTCATCCCAACTAGCATTCAAGTGTTTTGGTGGCCAAAAATTCTAGTTTTCTCCACTACTCGTTGGTGGTCCATTCATCTATTCTTTTTCAGCGTGTCGGATCTGTAATTGTCCGGGTTTCCAAGCTTTATCGGCGATGCCAAGGACTGTTCATCGGGCGGCTAGTTCTCTAGGATTCCGCAACAATGGCCAGCAAACTCTCTATGTTTTCCGTGAACATAATCCTGTCGGTGGATCGGAGCAATTGAACACTATGTTTTGGTGACTCAAAACTGAACGGGTCCGCCATGTTTGCGACTTCAACAACCAAGGTTTTTCGATGGTGGCGCATCGGAAATTGGAAGCACTGATTATTACGACATCGACTGTCGGATGGATAGTCTCTTAGACAGCTGCAATGGTGGATGCACTAACAACTAAATTCCGTCGATCTGAATAGCTAACCATCGTTGATCCAAATATCTAACCGTCACCAATCCAAACAACTAACTGTCGTCGATCCAAATAGCTAACTATCGCCGATCACCGATGGCCTTTTTCTGATGGTCTTTCAACTAAAAAGGATTGGCATTTTGATGGTCTTCGACTATTCTCCACCAAAACGGTGGCTCTAGCTTCCCCTAGCTTTCGCCGATGGCCAATGATCACTTAGAGAAAATTCAGAAGTTGCTTCCTCCATCGGGTGATCTTCTGTCTAGCTCTCTGCTATATTGGAGGAGCTTCCCACTTAGTGTTCCGATGGGCCGAAGGTTTAGGCACTTAGACAAATTTTCACAAAATTTTCAAGAAATTTTCTATCATAAATTTCTGATCTTTGCTAGGCAGAAGGAAATCCTGCCTTTGTCACTGCATCTTCGTGGTCCATTCAGGAACATGCTACAACATGAGCTCTGATACCACAATGTAACATCCTCGACCCTCCGACCAGCGAAGAGGACGCTACCATTCTATTTACGATCCGGGAAACCAGCCCCATGAACATGTGCTTTCATAAAAATTGAATAAAATGCATTGAAGTAGAACATGCACAATACATAATTATTTATCATACACAGCAGAAGCAAACATACATTCATTTATTCAACATGTTCATCATAATTTATTAAGAGTAAATATGATTGCATAAGTAAAATAGACAAGATTACTTATCTTATAAGGAACTTGTCCCACAACCAACTACGTCGCTGCAACATTCCACCCAACCATAGGCCAACGTGCTCCTTAATCTCTTAGCAACGCTGCCACCCCCTAGCTGGGCATGATTCCCCAAGGAATAAGGAACAAGTAGGCTTACACATAGCCAAGGATACACAAAACATAGCCAAGCCAACACAATTGAGTTTATCAAGCCATAAAGGAGCTGGGAAAGGCCAAATGCTAAGCTGGTGAGCTCATTACGGAGCTAGGAACACCTACACCAAAACTAGCCAGAATTCTAAGACACCCACACACACCCAACATGAGGAATCATCCCCTTCTTTGCTACACAATCCCTCGGGCCCTAAATTCCCTTCCAGTGCTATTCAGGGGTTGTGGAGAAGAAATTCAGCCCTCTAGCTATGTCTAGGTGGTTCCCAAACACACCAGGTTTATCAAGCAAACCAAGCCCTCATCCCTGCTCCAACACATTCTGAAGACCAACCATTACATACACGTAGTCAGACAAGTGATTCACAGCTTGGATAAGGAAAACAATTTCTTGAGTCGTTCTTGGCCCTATCGTGGCCAAAATTCCTCCATAATAACTTACAGTGGCCCAAAACTTAAAAACAAACACAACCATCAATGTGGGGAAACAATAGCCCCTTCTCAACAATGAAGCCACTAGGAAAACTTACACAGACCGCAGTGGTGAAGAAAATCAGACTCCCAACCTGTGCGTGAGGGAAAAATTCACACCGGACCCCAAAATACGGAGGGAAAACACACCAGATACCACTCTGTGGAAAACATGAATGACAACCAAAAATGGCTCCCCTCCTGGCTGCGTGAGGAACAGGACATCCCCCCCCATGCGTGAGGATGAGCGAAAATGGAGAATTGTGAGTGGGAAGTGCGAGAGTGTTTCCGGCACTGTCATGGAGAGAGTGGAATCATGGAGATTTTGCTTCCTCTCCCCAACATGAGGTTCGATTTGCTGGTGGAGTGTGTGTGTGGGCAAGGACTGAAAATCCTGCCACACCCCACTCCCAACAATAACTGCCTCAACTACCCAGCAGAATGTTTAAGGTGGTAGTTGGATGAGACAAGGGAAGGTGAGTAAAACAACAAGGGTGGTGACACATTGCTTTTCCCCCATGGGCTTAAGTTTTAACACCCCCCCCCTCCCTATCCTTAGGGAAATCATGCCCTTTTCATCATGGTTGCATTGACATAGCTGGTTGGGGTTCATTTTAATTAAAGATGTATATTTACATGATGCCAAAACTAATATGTGTCGTATATCATGATATACCATTGGCAACTATTTCAATCGCCGAACATAACACAACCAAATCGATGGTGGGGCTTTTTTCCTTTAGCTCCACAGCACAATTAATTACAAGATATACATCATATATTTAATGCAAATGGGGTCAAAACCGGGGTGTTACAGCATGTATCGAATAAATATCCGAGGTGTTCATCCTAAGTTGGTTAACCATACTAATTTCTCTATACTTTCTATTTTTTAACATGGTACAACATCAAGTCTATATGTTTTCCTCCGCAGTTCTCCATACCTTTCCCTTCAAAGGTTGGACCTGGCTGCAAGCTTTCCTCATTAATGACAGTTGATGAGAGTTCATGGGAACTCATGTTTCAATGAAATATGGAGGTACTAGCATCACACAATGAGGGATAGCAATTATGACTCCTTGTGTTTGGAGAGAAACATGTGTGCCTCGCTTATGTTCCTGACTCTTGCCTCGTGTGATCCATCATCTCCTGGAAAATCTTGAGGTCCTGGGCCACCAAGTGGGAGCATTGAATTTGCCGCTCATTACCCACCTCCCTCGATAGATGGCCTTCCACAATCCTCTCTCGATTATGTTCCCCTATGTTAGCCATCAAATCTGCCACCTTAACCCCCTCACATTTGACATGGGAAAGGACCAAGCGTGGTGCCCTCCCATGAGATCATCCAGTTGCTTCACCTGATATGTTATACACCAACTATCCACAACTTTAGAAACTTTTTTTCCACCTTACAACTCTTTGGCCATATGAAGGCTGATGTGGGAGCCACCTTCAATGACCAATGGCTCCCATATGTTACTGAGTGAAATATTGATGCCTTGAAGTAAGCCCTCTAGTTTTGTTGCATTGTTAGTGTCCTTCCCGATATTCCCATGATAGAACTAGAGAACACTACCTTAGTTATTCTAGAAAAATCCCCCAAAACCAGTCAAACCAGGGTTCCCTTTGGACGCACCATCGAAATTTAACTTGACATGTCGACCTGGGGGTGGAAACCAAGTATGCGAACTGGCTGGAATCACTCTCCTTGCCTTAAAAATTTTCCATCCCTGTGGAGAACAATCCAAACCCCATCCAAACAAAATTCGCTTTTCATTATCATCCATTTCCCAGTCTTTCTCATTCCACTAGGTTATTTTGATAGTCTCCTATATAGGTTTATTTACTTGTTTCCAAACTATCTGAAGTAGGTTTTTATTTCCTTTGAATATTCTCCCATTTCTTTCCTTCCAAATTACCCACATCAAAGTTCTAGGGAACATGAACCATATTTTAAGAATAACCAGATTTTTGTAAGCCTCCTTATACCATTCTTTAATCATTTGGTGAGGTTAACCTCTCACACGGTCTTTCCTCCTAAAAAATGCAGCTCCAAAATCCCATAGAGAGGATTCCTAAGAAAAATAGTCCAGGAGATGATTCATAGTCTCCTCCTAATGTTCACATACAACATGCCAAAAAGGGCCATTCATGCCTCTTTTCATTAAGTTTTCTCCTGTCTGGATTCGTTTGTACAAGACCAACCAAATAAAGGAAGCAATTGTGGGCCAAGGATTAGAGTTCCATATCGCATTCCATATATCCCTGTGTTGGATTTATTATTGGTTGAAAGTAATATTATATGCCTCTCTTGTGTTAACGTCCCTTATATTGATATGCCCATCTCAATTTATCAGGGCCTCTTTGGATGCGAATGCAGTGTTCCTGGAGGGAATCCATAATCTTGGGAATGTCTTTAGCTGGGAATATTTGATTCCACCAATCCTATGGTTTCCATTCATGGAATTCCTCATTGAGTTGTGCTTCTCTCCAGAATTGTTGGATTTTTCTCTATTAGGTAGAATAACTCCCGAATTCATTTATTCCTCTACAAAATCATTTATTTATACATTACATATGCTGGTTGAGTTTCATCTTCCGACCAGCCTTTTTCAGCTTCCTACATAACTATTCATTTTCCTTTATTTATTTACAAAATATAATCCCGACGGATTATATTCCAACAATCCCCCCCTTAATCCGAAGGGGTGTTAGTAAGTCCGAGCATGTTTCTGAATCTTTCAAATTTTTCTCGTCCAAGCGCTTTGGTGAAGATGTCTGCAACTTGATCATTTGTGGAACAATGTCGAAGATGGATTGTCTTGGCCTCTACATGATGTCGAATCAAATGATACTTTTTGTTGATGTGTTTGGTTCGATCATGGAATCTGGGATTCTTATCCAGCTTGATTGCAGAAGTATTGTCGATCATAATGGAGTGGAGTTCTCTTGTTTTTCTTGCAAATCTTCAAGTATCTTCCTGAGCCATACTATTTCTTTCATTTCTTTAGCTGCAGCCACATATTCTGCTTCTGTTGTTGAATCTGCCGGAACTAACTGTTTGTGTGATCTCCATGAGACAGCTGTTGATCCAAGAATCATAGTGTATCCAAAAGTTGATACTTCTGTCTCCTTATCGCCATCAAAATATGAGTCTGAGTACCCAATAATTTTGAAGTCATCCACCTTAGAGTACTTGAGTCCAACATCTTGAGTCCCCTTCAAGTATCTTAGAACTCTTTTTGTAGCTGACCAGTGTCCTTCACAAGGTTTATATGAACCTTGAAAGTATGCCAACAACATAAGAAATATCTTGTCTAGTTGTTGTAAGGTAGATAAGTCTTCCTACAAGTTGTCGATACTTGGTCGCATCCTCAAATTCTTTTCCTTTGCTTGATGTGAACTTCATTTTTTGTTCCATTGGAGTAGAGACAGGGTTGCATTCTGTCATGCAAAATTTGTCTAGTAGTTCTCCAACATATTTTTTCTGAGATAGGAATATGTACTTAGGATGTTGAGTGACTTCAATTCCTAAGTAATAGTGGAGATGTCCCATATCTGTCATTTCAAAGATATTTTTCAAATCTTTCTTTATGGATGCTATATAGCTCTCATTGTTCCCTATCATCAAAAGATCATCTACGTACACCACAAGATACACAACGGATCTTCCAACTTTCTTTATAAACAGTGTTGCATCATCAAGATCAAAATGTTTGAAATTTAACTTCAAAAGTTGCTCGGTTAATTTTTCATACCATGCACGAGGCGCTTGTTTTAGGCCATACAAGGATTTGAAAAGCTTGCATACCTTTTGCTCTTTTCCTTTCACAACAAATCCTTCTAGCTGAGACATGAAGACACTCTCTTTCAAGTCTCCATTCAAGAAAGCAGTCTTCATATCCATCTGATGCACTTTCCACCCATTCTGAGCAGCTAAAGAGAGTAAGGTACGGATGGCATCCCATTTTGTTGTAGGAGAAAATATTTCTTCATAGTCAATTCCTTCCTTCTGTGCATAGCCTTTTGCTACAAGCCTCGCTTTGTGCTTGTCAAGGGAGCCATCTGATCTGTATTTGTTCTTGTACACCCACTTGCAGCCAATTGGTTTGGTTCCAACTGGAGGGCCAACCAGCTTCCAAGTTCCATTCTTCATGAGTGCATCATACTCATTCTGCATAGCTTCTTTCCACTCAACTCAAGTAGAAGCTTCTTCAAAGGAAGTTGGTTCAAAGTTAGTAGATAAATTAAATTCACAATCAAATGATACATCCATGTCATCACCTGAATTATCTACTTCTCCTCCATATTCATGTCTTTTTGAACTTCTCGTTCCTGTCTTTCCAACTTCATCCGGATGGACACTTTCAAGTGTCTTTGTGGCCCATTTAGGAATCTTCCATGATGGTCCTGGTTGATCAGCTGGTGGTGCTTCATTTCCTTCAAGGTTGAGTCTTCCAAGTCTCTCAATCACATAATCTAGTTGAATATCTTGTTTAGGTGAAGTAGCAGGAACTTCTTCATGCGGGGGAGTTGGTGCTTCATATGGAAATTCCAAAGCTTGATCCAGAATAGGAACTCCCCCTTCAAGGTTTGGAATTTCATATTCATTTTTAGAATATTTCTTTGGATGAGGATATTTTCCCAAATGATCAAGCTGTCTCTCAATGAACTGGTCATTTTTATTAGTCTCAAGAAAAATGACATCTTTGGAAATAACAAACTTCTTGTTTACCTCATCATACAGACGGTATGCCTTGGATTTTTCTTCGTACCCCAGGAAAATGCATTTTCTGCTTCGAGCACCAAGCTTGTTTCTTTGCTCCTTTGGAATCAAGGCATAACAGGTGGAACCAAAAAATCTGAGATGCCTAACTGAAGGGAGATGGCCAAACCACATTTCATGTGGAGTCTTATTATCAAGAGCATTTGAGGGACTTCTGTTTCTCAAATAGGCTGCACATTTCACTGCATCACCCCAAAACATTAGTTTTACATTCTTAAAAAACATCATTGATCGTACCATATTCATTATGGTTCTGTTCATTCTTGCTGCTACACCATTTTGTTGAGGATTGTAGGGAACTGTAGTCTGATGTGCAATTCCATGTTGGCGAAGATAATCTTCAAAAGCATTTGAAGTGTATTCTTTCCCATTGTTAGTACGAAGTGTACCAATTTTAGATTGTGCTTGTTTTTCTATCAATGCATGGAAGTCCTTGAATGTTTGAAATGATTCTGATTTTGTCTTTAATGAGTAAATCCAGTAGATTCTTGAGTAGCCATCAACAAAGGTCATAAAATACTTATTCCCATTGGCAGAAGGAGTTGGCATTGGGCCACATAAATCAGAATGCACTAATTCTAATTT
>LPNX011081720.1:287805-392147 GCA_001517045.1 Pseudotsuga menziesii
CTGAATGGTGCCTAGTCCCTTTGGTTTAAGACTTGACTTATCTGCAAAGTAAACTATGCCATTTATTGTTTCATTAAGTTCTTCAAAATAGTCTTTTCTAAAAGTCATGTGTGATGTTGCACCAGTATCAAGTAGCCAACAATCTGTGTAAGATGAAAGTGAAGTCATTTCATTAATACCAAGATTACAATGTGCAATAGCAGAATCTGAAGATTTACTAGCATCTTAGTTCTTATTGTCATATTTCTTCTAGTTATGTCTGTCTTTGATGGAGTCCCACGAAGCCCAACACTGATCTGTTGTGTGTCCAATATTTCCACAACGCTTGCACTTCAAATCTGATATTTTGCTGGAGTTGTTTCTGCCTCCTCTACCTCTGAAGTTTCTTCTTCCTCCGCCTCTCTTGCTGCTTTCTCCTTTGGGATGATCTTTGGATTGGTCTTTGGTGTGGTTCTTTTCTTTTTGTGCAAAGCAAAGTGATTCTCTAGAATGCTCGGTTGTCTTCTTACCAAAATATTTCTCTCTGTCAGCTATCTTCTCTACCAGGGTGTCAAATGTTAGTGATTTGAACTTGTCACTTGATTGCAATGACTCAAGATAGTTGGAGTGAGAAGGATACAAAGATTTTAAAAATGTTGCAAGGGGAAGATCTGGTTTCGTACCAGAGGCTTGAATCTTGTGCATGATAGCTTTGATTTTAGAGGCAACTAACATGGGATCATTGTCTTTTACTTCTAAACTGAATAGTTTTAGCATTAGTTGAATAACTTCCATTTCAGAGTGTGAATCCTACAGATCTTTTAACATTTTTAGTGCTTCAAAACATGATTTTGCAGGCAATATGTGTTGGCTCACCTCTTCACTGACTGTGGCAGTGATTACCGCTAAAGATTTCTTGTCTTTTTTTTTCCAAATGGCCTTCTCTTTCTCGGATTCTGGAGGTCTTGGGTCTCTGGTTATGGGCTTTCCAGCTTCTGTCTCTATTGTGGTGCCTTCGCAAATACCATCCCAAAGGTCATTGTAGATGAAGGCAGATTTGAGCTTCCTCCACCATTCTGGATAAGTGTCTTTTCCAGTGAGAGTGGCACCAACTACAGATGCTATAGATTGCATCTTCTGTGATGAATCTTGCAACTTATAGAAATCTTTGAAAATTTATAGGATACAGGCTTGAGTTCTTGGTGTTTTACAAGTTAGAAAATGATTTTGCATCCTATTATACAATTCTGCAGCTTATCAGAATAATTCAGCAACTCTATATCATTTGCTTTAGAGTGCTATTACATGAGTATTACATTTCAAATTTTCATAGTACAAGAATATATCAACAAACAATAACTTTCAGCATGCTTGTTTTGTATTAGAATGACTTGGCTTCTTCAATGGAAGGTTGTATCTCTAGTAGCTCAATGCAGTTTGAAGTAGTACACTTTGCGATATTATTGTAGTAGTAGAGTTATTGCACAGTAGCAATATACTCTCAGACTTTACAGCTCTTTCAACACCAACCCAGCTCTTCGCAGATTTCAAAATCCAAATCTTTATGCAGTCAACATGATGGGCAGTCTCAACAGTCTCCTTTCACGTAGAATGTGGTCACAACTTCAGTCTTCAATATCATCAAATACACAGCAAAGAAATCGCAGCACTCTCCAGCTTCATGATACTCCACAGGAGCAGGTCGTAGGCATGATACTCCATGAGCTTACATGATCTTCACAGAATGGTTGCAGTTTATCAGCATGAACAGTTCACACAGAAAACAGAAAACACCATCCACGATGTAGTCTTTACCAACATAAGTTACATGTTTCATTAGTGATACCAACACACAACATAAAATTAGGGTTTCCACGCTAGAGAGGACGCACCACAGAAAATTAGGGTTTCCACCCTAGTAATCGCAACACTTCTTAATGCAAAAATTCGTAGCCCTACACAATGGTCTTCATGTTCCACAAATCTTTCAGAAGATTATCTGAGCTCTCGCAAATAGTTAAAGTAGTGGCATTGTTTCCATCTCCACGCTCTTGAGTAAAGGCATGAGTCTTCCACCAACGATATTCAGTCACCGAGCTTCAAAGAACTCGCAGCAGTATATCACAGGATTCAATCTTCAACAAGTTCTCAGTTTGAGTATTGAGATCTCCTCTTGGCGGGTAACGACACTCAAACTCCCATAGCAGCTCTCAAAACAAATCTTCACATGAAATCGTAGCTCACATGAAACAGCTTCACATACAGGTGGATTGTTCCCATGTTCGAGCAGAAAACACATGGCTTCTACAACAAACAGGCTATTTCATAACCTAAACACAAACCATTCCTCAACGCAGTTTTGGAACTGTAACGCATACAATGAATGTATGCAGGTTGGCAGGAGAAACGCTCGGATGTAGACTGACAATGGGCAGGCAGTCTGAAACGAATTGACAAAGGGCAGAATGGAGGTCTGGCAGGCAGAATGGCAGGCATGCAGGAAGGAGTTATGGCGCTCTGATACCACTGTCAGGTAGAATAACTCCCGAATTCATTTATTCCATTGCAAAATAATTTATTTATACATTACATATGCTGGTTGAGTTTCATCTTCCGACCAGCCTTTTCAGCTTCCTACATAACTATTCATTTTCCTTTATTTATTTACAAAATATAATCCCGATGGATTATATTCCAACATTGTCAATCCAAGTTACTTGGCTCTGGTCCAATTAGCATGGATGTCAATTTGAGAAATTATCTTTGGCATTTGTCGCTAAGAGTCAGTCCAAAAATTAGCATCATGTCCTTTCCTTATTTCCAAAAAGCGATGATATTGGATTATCCCTCTATTCACATGATCATAATTCCAGATATGGGATCCTTGCATGATTTCGTTAAATCTTATGAGATCTTGTTTTGGTTTTCCCTGAGCATACTTACTATGCCATAATTTTTCCCATGGATCTTGTTTGTGTGACACCCATTGCCACCAAATTTTTGCACCTAGGAATTTATTGTTTTTCACCAGATCTCTCAAACTCAGAACTCCTTGATCCTTTGGTTTACAAATGATGTCCAACTCACTAGATCCCATGTATAATTATCATGATTTCCTCCCCACAAGAACTATTTTTGAATTGTCTTGATCTGTTTTAGAACCGATTTTGGGGTAGCCATGGTAGAAAAAATGTAAATGGGCATGGATTGAAGTATCAATTTCACTAATACTACTGTTTTTTCCAGGTTAAGAGGTCTAAAGGCCCAATTATCCAATTTACTTCTCATTCTTTCTAGTAAAGATTCCCAAGAGACTTTCCTGATCACCCATTTAGCTAGAGGAGCACCAAGATATTTGGACGGAAGGGAGCTTCCTTGGAATCCTAGGATACATAGAATATTCTGTTAATTAATCCTTGGAGTGTTAAAAAAACAAGACATGGGACTTTAAGTTATTCACTTCTAGCCCAAAATCCCTTGAAAAAGTGTTTAGGAATTTGTTCAGAATTCACGCCTCTTGAACCGATTAGTGTCCCATAAGCATTGTATCATCCAGAAAATGTTGGAGGGATATTTTTTTAGTACCAATATGGAGATTCAATCCTCTGAGATTCCTATTTGCAATATTATATTTTATAACCCTTCTTAGCCATCAGGACGAACAAAAAGGGGGAGAGAGGGTCACCTTGTCTAATACCTCTTGAAGGTTTAAAAGTTTTGGTATGGGATCCATTTAAGAGAATAGAGAATAAATAAATTTAAGTAATATTCATTATCCACTGAACCCAATCCCGGTGAAAACCATAAGACTCAAGCAATTATTTCATAAATTTCCAACTTAATTTATCATAGGCTTTTGAGATATCAAGCTTCAACAACATACCTGTTTTTTTTGTGACTTTCAGAGAGTGGATGACTTCATGGGCCAAAATTATTCCTTCCAAAATATGGTGTCCTTCCACAAACCCTAATTGTTCCTAGGCCACCAAATCCGGGAGAATAGGATTTAATCTATTTTCCAACACCTTTGTTATAATATTATAAATAACATTACAAAATACTATAGGTCTAAACTTACCAAGAGAATTAGCCCCATCCTCTTTAGGGATGAGAGTTAGAAAGGTGGAATTGAAATATCTTAGAACTCCTTTGTCCCTCCGAGAGTCCTCAATGATTTTCCAAATTTCACCTTTGATTAAATCCCAAAAATGGTGGAAGAAATTGGTTGTGAAAACATAAGGTCCCAGAGATTTCCCATCCGCCATTTGATTAACATCCTCCTCCACTTCCTGGAGTTCAACATGTTTCAATAAGATTTAATTTTGGTTTGCAGAAACCTGCCTGGGGATGTGTCTAGTAATTTTCCTGATGTCTTTAGATCTATCTTTCCAGTCTTCCTTCATGATGGTTTCAAAGTGTTAAAGTAGTTATATCTCCATTTCTTCCCTTGTTTCGACGTACTGGCCATCATATGTTTTTAACCCCATTAGTTTTCTCGTTGACGGTTCTTGACGATCGTATGATGAAAGAATTTTGTATTTTGCTCCCCTTCCTACATCCATTAGTTCCTAGGTTTTTGTTTCTAATCAATTTCCTCCTATCATTCCCAAGAACTAAGCTCATACAATAGGACCTGTTCTCTGTGTTTTGGGTCATCAGTGTACCCTAAGTTCATTCCCTCCCTCTGGATTTCTTCTAGTTTATCATTTAGAAACTTATTTTCTTGGAATATGTTCTCGAATTCCTCCTTATTCCAAGTACAAAGTTTTGCCTTTAAATTTTTCAGTCTTTTATGGGATTGGTATATAAAAGTTCCCCTGATGGGTTCCATCTCCTCCCACCATTTTTCGATAAGTTCCTTGAAGTTCCTATGTTCAATCCAGAATTGTTCAAATTGAAAAGGGCATCAGATGGGTGTACCCTCATCCTCCAAAACCAAACTAACAGGCCAATGATCAGATCTTGCAGACGGGAGGACCTGTGTGGTTTCTTCTTTCTCCTCGTTAACCATTGCCTTGGGTAGAATGAATCTATCTAACCAAGAGGCCACGTGATTCTTCCCACCTCTTCGATTATTCCACATATAACATCCATTCCTAGTTTCTATGTCAACCAACCCTTTCTCCTATATGCAATTTTTGAAAGAAATATCGGTTGCTTCCAGAGTTCATCTTCCTCCCTTCTTCTCCTCTAAGGATGTAATCATATTGAAATCAACAACAACAATCTAGAACTGGTTTTTTATTTCTTGAGTTTCCCTATCCAAGAGTTATAAGAAAGCTAGTTTCTGAGTAATAATACTTGGCCTCAAAGTTGTAAACTTGGAAGTTCACACTAATAGAGAACCTAGTTGCTTTGAAATTTTTGAGGTGAAGAGCCTCGGTTCACCAAAGAATAACTAGTCCTCCAACGACACCTCCTGCATCAATATCTATCCCTTAACTTCCATGCCATAGTTTTCTCCTAATTTCCTACATAGTGTCCAAACTGCATTTGGTTTCTTGCAGAAACAACACATTTGGTTTTTCATTTCTTAACTTATTTCGAAGGGTCTTCACTTTTCTTGGATTGTTGACCCCGCGGATATTCTAGGTTATTATCTTCATTGGGAATTTCTATTGAATTCTAAGAATGGCACTTTTATTATCATGTATTGGCCCAATTTAATTAGACTGGTTCCAATATCTATTAGTCTATGCCTATTCATCTTTCTCCCACGTTTTTCCCCATCCTAGGGTTGTTTTGGTTTGTTGTCCTTCACTGGATTTTAATAATGCCCATATGGGGGGAAGCCTTTGTTTTAAGGATATCCTGTTGCAAAATTTATAATTTCCTTTTGGATATTTTTCCTTTTCCTTTCTTACTACATTCTTTATCTATCTCATCTATATCTAATTCCCCTAAGTCCATATCCTCCATTTCCTTCAGCATTTCTTCCTCCATAACCTCCATTAACCCTTCCGTCAGCATATTTTCTGACTTGAAATGAGGTATGTTGTTGTCCTTATTGTGTTCATCCTCCTTAATGTCCATGCTATTCAATGTCTGAAACCTATTCCTAAACTGCTTCTTTTTCTCAGTGTTTTGCTTTGGTTGAGATGGGTTGGTGGCCATTTTATCTTGTTTTTTGTAGTTTTGAACTTGAGTAAACCCTTCTCTATACTTTTATTTTTCCTTATTCTCCTGATTTGTAAATGTCATGGGTTTAAGGGTTGGGAAATATCTTTTCATATGTCCATACTCATGGCATTGCTGTTGTACATGATTACACACCTAATAACCATAGGTCTGGGGTTACCAACATACTCAATCAACTTGCAGACAATTGACTCTAAAGTGCAGTAAAGGAAATAGGAGGATTAGAAAGACTTACTCTATTAATGAAGGTCGATCCTTGCTAGTCCTCCTTCGCTCTGCTTCACCTCCAAAGTCTTCAAGGTTGCTCCTCTTTCACCTGTCAATAAAAAATATTCCAGATACAAGATGATTCATATATATACAAAAAGGTTAGATAAATCACATATAAGATGCAGAAACATAAACATTTATCAAACCAATACACATGAAGCTCATATGGAAGAAGGATTCTCTTTATTATCAATAATGAAGAAGTTCAGATTACAACCCAACGCCTGAGACAATGACTCCTCTGCAACCAAAGGATTCTGAGTTCCACTACTCTAAAGACTTCTGTATAAACTCCACCAGCATAACTTTTCTCTCCAAGTGTAGGTATCCAACACCCTCCCCAAGGCCTGTATTTATATGGAGGAAATAAGGTAGTTTCGCAAGTTGAGGAGGTTGAGACAGTTAAGGTGATTAAGGGACATGGCTTAACTAATCTCAAGCTAGCGCGTGTTTTTATGTTTAAATATCCAGGGACATATTCGCGGGTGTGTAGAAGGACAAACCGTGAATGATTCACGACTTTCTATAAGAGCAACCCGTGAATGCATCCATACGCGACTTGCTACACAGGACACTCACAAGTTGCATAAAAGGAGAGTCGCGAATACAAGTCAAGATAGTAAAAATGGCAAAGTAACTAGCTGGATAAAAGAAGAATGTATCATAAAATAATCCAATCTATGGTACCCCGGGAAAACCTCAATCCATAGATGTCCTTTTGTGTACCAACATGAGGAATATCGGCACTCGGACAGAGAGGTGCCATTTAGGCGGATAACAGATGCCTCCTAATGTGTGAGGTCAGGGGGAAACGATGGCCGAAATACATTATAAACATCATCTGTGGAGAACTCAGAAATCCAATGGAGCAGAGAGAGTACCTGAAACAAATACATCGTAATGTCATATACAAAGTTACATCTGAGGATGCTATGTTCAATTTACTGGAACACTAGCTCCTTTACAATATTTGAGTACATCATATAGCACCATGTATATTACAAAGGTGGATCGAAGCCACAATATACAAGAATGAGTCTTCAAAGATCTGGAAGATGTGTATAGGAACAGAACATAATCTTGCACAACTTAGTCCATATGTGAGGAACTAAGGTCTTCATAAAGGATCCCAAAAAACCAGTACAATCCAAGCCATGTGAATAAGGGTAAGCTGAAGTCGAACATGGAGAGGATTCAATAGTTTATCAATCAATAGATCATAGTCAACAACTGAAGCAAAGGAATTCACCAATGATGAAAATGAATCCTGAGGTACCATCGTCAAAACTCTAGGTCTTCATCATCAGGAAGTGCTGAAACGGAACCATGCTGTGATAAGGAAGGCAAGAGATCCTCCAACGGATCACAAGAGTGACTAGGAACTGGGCAAAAGAAGGGAGACACAAATAGATAACAGATATAACAATGATGGGATCAGGCTATAGATCAGACATTTGGGAAGAGGACTTGAACAGTGAGCACATCACATAGATGACCCAAGGCAGCGTATAACTTATAGGTAGAACAACTAGACTTATCTGCCATGTAGGAGACATGAGCAGATTCCCCAGGTATAACAGACAAGAGGAGGAGTAAGAAACTCAAAGTGATAGCTGAACACAAGTGGACACTGAAACATGGATATCGAAAAACAAAGAGTGCTATGTTCAAGGATGACATGCTACCATTACTGAAAACAAGAGAAAACTTCTTCCTTACCTTCCCTGTTAAATTTTAACGAGTCCAGGAAATCCATCTTGGTTCCCTCTTCATTTTTTAACAATCTTGAAGAGATGGGAAAATAATGCTTGATAATATCCCCTCTTTCTTGTAAAAGTTTAACGAGTCCAAGAAAGCAAACTCGGGACCATCTTCATTTTTGGCAAGCTTGAAGAAAAGAAAGAAGAATGCTTGATAAAGCACTGATTCGTGGATTTTACGAGCCCGAACTAGTACATGCTTGATGGTGTTTTCATAGTTTAGAGAGTCTGAAAACTCCAAAGAAGACTCCAGGGGGGTCCTTTTTCGTACAATTTAGTCTCCTGAGGCCGAAAAAGTATAAAACAAACCGAAGAAGAACTCTCTTACCTTCCGAAGAAGAAAAGGTGCACCTTTTTCGTACTTAGTCAAGAAGGTCCGAAAAAGGTTAAATTACCACCTACCCAACGCTCCTTCAAAAGTAGCATATAGCCTGAGTTTTACGAGTGTGAAGGAAGGCAAGATCACTCGGAAAGATCCATTTGATTACGAGAAATGGGGCTTACAATCAATAAACTCGATGCTTTGTTCTTTAGGGTTTAACGAGCATGACAAAGACACAAAGTACACTCAAAATATTTTTCATGTTTTGGTCCAGAGCACGAAAAAGAGAAAACTAAGCTCATACCGGGGGTTCCTTTTCTGTAAGTTTAGTCCCTCAGGTCCGGAAAAGCGATAAACCTATGCCTGAGAATACTCTTCTCAATTCAGTAGAAAAGAGAGGGATCCTTTCTCGTATTATTCCATATGGTCCGAGAAAGAGATAACCTACCACCAATGTGGATGCCCGTTCACATATTCTTAACGAGCCTGAACGGAAAAGTTTACTCGGCAGTCAAGTCTATTTTGAGGAGTCAGACTTGGGCCTAAAGAAACTCAATAATATTTCTCGTGTAGTTTTAACGAGTCCGGAAAATTCAACTCGCGGCCTCCTTACTGTTTTTAACGAGCTCGAAGGAGAGCAGAAAGAATGCTCTAAATGCGAGGAGACAAGTGTCATAGACAAGCGAAACTAGTTCCAAGCGCAAGGAACAAACCTATGCATAATACAAGGAAAGTGAGCAAGATAAGGACACTCGGGGAACGTCTCGTCAAGGTAAAAGGTGTCAAGTTGCAAAGGAAAAATGATACAAGGCTTAGTGATGATGAGAACAAAGATAAGGGCTTATACAACGAGCTAAAAGCGTGGAAGCCGGCATCAGGCTCATAAGCATGAGCAGGGCACATGCAAATGCAATTACTACTTGAACAACAAGGTGAGGCCAGTAAACAGTTGTGAATCCAACTAAAAATCCTATCTCCAAGAAACAACAACATCAGGATCATATTCAGAAGAAAAGATCCGATGCGGGTCACTTTGGAAAAAACACATGTGACTTTGCTATCTTCTATAAAAGGGAAAGTCAAGGCAGAATCAACCGAAGAAGATTCTATAGCACCAAGGCTCGAGGGTTTATAATCAGTAAGATCGACCTCAGAAGGAGAGCAAAAATCAACAAGGGAGATAGAGTCTGCAGGAAAAAACGCAGCATCATGGGAGTTGAAAAATTCAAAATAAAAATCAAACTCATCAGGATCACTGACTTGTTGTTCGAAGGGAGAGTGAAAAGACTCAACAAGACCAACACAAGAAGAAAGGTCAGACCTACTAGGAAAATCAGGGTTATACTTAGTCACAACTGAACCAACATCCAAAAGAAGGTTAGACTGTATCAAAGACTCTAGGAAGACTTCATCCAAAGGAAGGAGATCATCCGAGATAGGAAACATATCTAAACTTTCAAATGAATTAACAGAGTGGAGAGAAGGCTCTACAGTCTGTATAGGATGACTCACCAGGTCAACTGCTGGGACCAAGTCCCGAGAAGGTAAGCATGAAAACAGAGGCTGCTTCTTAGTAGCAATTGAACACAAAGGACAAGAGGCCACATAGTTCACCTGTGGCGGGGTAGTGTCTACAGAAACACTGGGAATCAATAAAGGAAATACCTGGTCTCTAGTTGGATTAGGAGACGGATCAATAAAATCCAACTGATCGATAGTGACAATTTCTTCGCCGTGATTAAAGTACATCACACGAAAGAATGTTGACACCACAGCTTGCATGGCATAGACATAATCACGTCCAAGGAGTATATTGAAGTCCAAGGGGTCTTCTATCACCATGAAGTCAACTAAGACGATCTTCCCACCCAAAGTAACAGGTGTTTGAGCAAGAATTCCCAAGGCTATACAAGTTCTTCTATCAAACACCAGTAACTGACTAGCAGTCGACACAAGGCTGGGAGATCCCATGCCTCGCCAAGCACGAGCAGACAAAATACTAACTGACGCTCCTTCATCAACAATACAACGAGAAATCTTATAGGGTTCAACTTTGAACTTTAACTGGAAAGGTGCATTAGAAGGAAGGCGCAGCTCAACTAGGTTATCCCAATCAAAGGAAGCAATCCGAGAGCTTGGTGGGGGTTGATCCGAAGCAATTTTAGTGCCCCCTTGTTCAGTAAGTTATGAACTGGCAGTGAAGAAAATGTGACTAGTAGACACTTCACTCTCCAAAGGAAGAGTGGGGTTGATCAATACTGGAATCGATTCAACCGATTTGTGAAAGTCACTCTCCGAAGGGAAAGTGGGATTAACCAAAGATGACATTGGTTCAATCACATCAGGATCACTCTTTGAACGAAGAGTGGGATTGACCAAATCTAAGATTGGTTCGACCACTTGATCATCAAAGGCTGAGTAGGTTGTTGAGAAACTATAGGTTGCTCAGGAGAAGGAAATTCTTGAGTCTTGGACCACACTCTTCGCACCTCTGCGATAGCAGGGCATAGGTGAGTAAGATGATCTCCCTCGCATAGCATACAAGGGAACTTAAGTTTGCACTTCAAATGACCAGTTTTCTCAACTGTGTCAACATGACTAGCAGTGGATAACTGTTTGCTCTCGACATGACCTGCAGAGGATGAGAGTTTGCCCCTAGCATGAACACTAGAGGCTGGATGACTGGGTCCAACCTCACTAAGAGAGGTTGGTTGTTGAAATACTTCAGAATGTTCAAAAATGGGATGACCATTAAACCAAGCTCTTCGCACCTCCGCAATAGAAGGGCATTTATAAGTAAGGTGGTCTCCCTCACAAAGCTTACAAGGAAACTTGGGCTTGTGTTTTGAATGGGTAGTCTTTTCAACAGCGTCAACATGAATCACAGTGGCTGACTGATTGTCTTCAGCATGAACCACAGAGGCTGAGAGACTACCCCCAGCATGACTATCAGAGGCTGAGAGACTAGGTCCAACATGGACAACAGAGGTTGGATGGGGAGGTTCAACTTGAACACCAGAGGTTGAACGGGTGCCTTCAGCATGAACAATAGAGGCTGAGTGAATGGATCCGACATGTCTGGGAAAGGTTGGAGGGATCCCACCATCATGATCAACATATACTAGATGGTGAAGATCAACTTGACTTGCAAAGGTTGAGTGCTTAGATCCAACATGGCCAGCAGAGGTTGGATGGGTGCCCCCAGCATGAACAACAGAGGCTGGGTGGTGAGGTTCAACTTGACTTGCAGAGGTTGAACGGGTGCCCCCTTGCTTATGTTCCTTCTTCCTATTCCTCCTTCTTTTACTCCTTTTAGACTGCCGATTACTAGTATCAGTACTTTCACCACATGAGGTAGAAGGAGGAGGAGAATCAACTACAGGTGAAGGAGAAGCAGTGTTTTGATGCCCTTGATATAAGGATCTTTCTTGAGAAGCATTAGGAGCATTCAGGACAAATGGAGTGGAAAATAACCACACCGGTAGCCCTAAGGTGAATCCAGGAAGATTCAGGGTGGCCATCAAGGGAACACCAACATTCCCCGTGAGAGGAATAGTACAAGGAGTTTCCTGCATGGGGATATCTTGGTTGGTGTTCAAAGGGGTGTTAGCCATAGTTTCAAACAAGGAGACAAAGTCTGAGGTTGATGAGCAACCAAAATTACAAAGCACACACCTAAAGGCACACTAAGTACAGACAAACCACACAACACTCACTAAAAATTCCTAAAGCCAAACAGACAAACAAGTATAAGATATACTTTCCAGAAGAAAGCTGATAGATAGTTACTTGGCATCCCTATAGATGTTCTTAGGCACAAGCAGAGGAATCACCCACTGCCCTCCCACACTTTCTACCGGGGTTACCTTCCAAGCCCGTCCAAGGTCAACCAGAAATAACCTTCCAGTGTACCTGTGTATAAACCCTAGATGTCAAAGAGAATAAAGGCTACCTTAACTATATTGACAGTCTGGGGGGACAGTCGTCAGCCAAACTCGTACGCATGGGCAGGGTAGCTGAGCCCGAAACTCTATCTAGGACAGAATCCCCAGATGTGTAAAAGTCTTGAGTTACGTTTTGACAAGGATTCAGAGGGTTATCTCCTCTGTCCAAGCCTCCACGCGGCCTAGTGCTTAACTCCCATTTGAGAGGAGCTTCCCAGATGCAATCAAAGTAGAAAAGGATTTACCTAGTGATTGGCCAACTACGTCTGAAATTTAACATTTGTGGGGAGTTTAAACTCCATATCAACAAGTCTAGTCTGATCTAGTTGGTGTATGACCCTATAAAATAAAACTTACTAGTAATTTTTTAAAATTATATCGTTTATTTTAAGGGCTGTTTTTAGTCAGAGGGTAAATGGCATGAAACTTATGTGGTGTTTTGATTCAAAGTTGAAACAAAATGACTAAGCAAAGAGATATGAAATGCAAAAAGCAAAAACTATTCTCTTTATTTTTCTTTTTCAAATAGAAACTTGAAAGCCATAAAAGAACAAATTCTTTTTATTTTTATTTTTTCAAAAACAATGATATGCCATGCAATCTAGACTAAAAACCTAATCTACATGCATATAAAGAAAACATGTGTTTTTGTCTTTTTCTTTTATAAATGCAAAAGAAAAATCAGCCTATCAAATAATGCAAGCAATTACTGTAAGCAAAGCAAATAGACTACTACTCTACACCCCACAAACAAACCCTAGGTTTCCCTAAAGTTAGATATCAACCTCTCTTGAAAAGAAGGCTTACAAAAGTAAACAAGCCAACAAATTTGGAATGAAGAGACTGAGAAAAAGGACTTTCATAAACAAAGGTCAAGAAGTCCCAAGTATCAATCTAAACCTACAAACAAAGGCTACTCAATACCTTGTCCAACAAGGTCAAGCCAAATAAGGAGGTGGGGGGAAAGCAGCAAAAACAAGTATACGTTCTTTTTAATTTTCTTTTATAAATGAAAAAGAAAAACTACCTACAAAGCAAAGTATGCAGATAAGAAGAACAAAGCAAAAGTAACTTTGCTATACAACCACCAAACAAACTCTAGAATGCCCTAAAGTCAGTATAAACCCTACTTGGAAGGAAGGCTTGCATAAAAGACAAGTCAACTATTTTGGCATGGTGGAGTTAACCAACAAAAGAAGAAGGAAACCAACACCAACAAGCTTCTGAAATCAAACCAAAGTCACTAACAGAGGCTGACCAAAAACATAAGCCAAAAATCAAACCAAGTAACAAAGGTGGAAGGTCTGGGGTTACCAACATACTCAATCAAGTTGCAGACAATTGACTCTAAAGTGCAGTAAAGGAAATAGGAGGTTTAGAAAGACTTACTAAATTACTGAAGGTCTATCCTTGCTAGTCCTCTTCCGCTCTGCTTCACCTCCAAAGTCTTCAAGGTTGCTCCTCTTTCACCTGTCAATAAACAATCTTCCAGATACAAGATGATTCATATATATACAAACAGGTTAGATAAATCACATATAAGATGCAGAAACATAAACATTTATCAAACCAATACACATGAAGCTCATATGGAAGAAGGATTCTCTTTATTATCAATAATGAAGAAGTTCAGATTACAACCCAACGCCTGAGACAAGGACTCCTCTGCAACCAAAGGATTCTGAGTTCCACTGCTCCAAAGAATTCTGTATAAAATCCACCAACATAACTTTGCTCTCCAAGTGTAGGTATCCAACACCCTCCCCAAGGCCTGTATTTATATGGAGGAAACAGGGCAGTTTTGCAAGTTGAGGAGGTTGAGACAATTAAGGTGATTAAGGGAAATGGCTTAACTAATCTCAAGCTAGCGCGTGTTTTTATGTTTAACTATCCAGGGACATATTCACGGGTGTGTAGAAGGACAACCCGCGAATGATTCACGACTTTCTATAAGAGCAACTCGCGAATGCATCCATACATGACTTGCTACACAGGACACTCACGAATGACTCGCGAGTTGCATAAAAGGAGAGTCGTGAATAAAAGTCAAGATAGTAAAAATGGCAAAGTAACTAGCTAGATAAAGGAAGAATGTATCATAAAATAATCCAATCTATAGTACAGTGGGAAAACCTCAATCCATAGATGTAGTTTTGTGTACCAACATGAGGAATATCGGCACTCGGACGGAGAGGTGCCATTTAGGCGGATAACAATTGCCGATAATGGAATGGGAGTTGTTCGCAATCTAGAGGTTGGACCCAATATTCATCTTCCCATGTTAAATTGATTTCCTATGGAAGTTATTGCAAGAGGTTAATATAGACAGAAATCCTATCATAAGTAGTATACCTTTGAAGTTTTATATGTTTAGAAACCTTCACAAACTTACCTAGGGTATTTTTTATGGCCTCCAAAATTTTTGGTTCCCAATACTCACAGGGACTCCAATAAATCCTGATCTAGACAGGGGCAATACTCAAATCCTTTGTTTTAGGGTTAACCTCTCCTTCCATGTTCTAAGGAATAAACCCATTGAATCCAAAATCCGATGGCATAAATGTCTGATTTTCGACATCATGTTGTTGACCATTCGATAATCAACTTCTTTTTTAAAATTCGGTTGCATTTCGACGAATATCTGACAATAAAATGTACACGTCGGATTTCCGATATCAGTTCTTTTAATATTTTCGTTGAATATCCGACAAATTTAACTAAAAGGACGTCGAAAATTAAAATGGGTTTCACTCCATAGGGTTCGGATAACTGACAAGGAAAGTCATCGGTGGTATGGAAATGCCGTTATATTTCATGGAAGAGGACGTCGTAAATATGACGAATTGGAGATAGAAAATCTGACGGATTTCACTGCATATGGGGTCAGATAACTGACCAAGCAATACGTCGGTGGTATGGAAATGCTGTCGTATTTCATGGAAGAGGACGTTGGATACCCGACAAGGTTATCCATCGGTGGTATGACAATGTCATCGAATTTCATGGAAGAGGACATCGAATAACCAACAAGATGATCCGTCGATGGTATGGCAATGTCGTTGGATTTCATGGAAGAGAAGATCAGAAATATTACAAGGTGAGTCGTCGATGGTATGGCAGTGCCATCGAATTTCATGGAAGAGGACGTCGGATAACCAACAAGGTGATATGTTGATGGTATGGCAATGCCATCGGATTTCATGGAAGAGGGCGTCAAATAACCTATGGAGTTGTTGATTTTTTTTTTTAAATACAGATATCCCGTGACTAACTATTATCATTCATTCATTCGCTTCATTTCATTTCAACATGTAATTCATTCACTTCATTTAATTTCAACATACAATAAGGAACCCTAAATTCTTGGGTTCATGTAGTTCAAGGTAGGAGTAAGTCACCCCAAACATGGAAGTTGAAGAAGTTGTTGAGGCCAAACTTCCAGAGGAGCGTACCAAATTGGTCCAAGAACTTAACATGAAGGTGAGGGGGCATCCAACACCCTTATCTCCACCTCTAAATCCAATGCAAACAAGGGTTTATTTTCTTTGAGACACCCTAAGGCTCCCTAACTCAACTTTGGAAAGTGTGGGGTTTGTCTCTTTTTGTAATAAAACTAAATAGTTAGTAAACCTAGTTAGTTAGTAATTATTAATTAAGGTCAACTTGATAGGTCACACCAGTTAATGGTGACCCATTTTTTTATAAAGGTTTTATTATAATATTGTAAATGACATCATTTCAATAATAAATATATATCATTTTGGAAAATCTATTCCAAGTTGGTATCAGAGCCTACTCGTCCTCCATTTCTGCCTTCCGCCTCCTTGATCCTCCCACACTGCTTCCCACGCTGCTCTTCCCCCACCTCCATCAACACTTCCATGCTTTCTCACTTCCATGTTGCTTCACATCACCACCTCTGTCTGGTCCATGCTGCTCTCATCCCACTTTGCTTCACATCGCCTCTTCTGTTTGTTTCCACGTTGCTTCCATCCCACGTTGCTTCACCCTTCACGTGGACCAACCACCCTTCATGTCTCCTAATCACCCTTAACATGCGCTTCAATTGCTTCACGCTTCACCTACATGCTTCAACTGCTTCATGCTCACTCTTCACTCCTGTCCATCTATTCACACTCACCCTTCGCGCCTCCCAATCACCCTTCACCTACGCCCATTTTCAAAAAATATATATAATATTATTATAATACATAATAATAATAATTATTATTTTATTTTTATTAAAATTATTAAATTTTGTAATAAAATTATTATTACAAAAAAAATCATTGTTAAAATTCAAATTTAAACAAGAAGAATACACGAAAAACTGAGAGAAACCCGTCCGGGAACAAAGACGCATCCATAAAATCAGAAGAGGATCCATTTCAAAAAATACTCGCAAAGCTTGAACAAAAATATGAGGACATTCGCAACTTAAAACTTGAAATTCTTTCACTAAGAGACTAGTTTAAAGGAAACAATAACTCACATACAGGCCCAACCCACAACGTCGTTCACAAGGTCAAGATCGACTTACCAAGGTTCAATGGTGAAAGTAATTGAGATGGGATCTGATGGATAAGAAAAATCAAAAAATATTTTGAAATGTACAATATCTATGGCGACGATGACAAACTCAATGTTGCAGCAATGTATATGGATAAAACTGCTTGTGACTAGTTCTTATGGTGGGACTCAGCAAGAAAGGGAGGTCAATTACTTAGAGACTGGGACACCTGCAAGAAAAATTTCTTTAAGCAATTTCAAGACATGGAAGAGGCCAAAATCTACAACAATCTCAATTGTTTACAACAAGAAGGAACTGTAGATGAGTATTTTGGCAATCTACTGGTCCTAGCCACTCGTGTTCAAGATATAACTGAAGAACGACTCCTGCAAATTGCCATCGGTGGGATCAAACAGAGTATCCAAAGAGAAATAAAATTATTAGACGTAAAATATGTAGAACAAGCCTATCAAAAAGAAAAATTAATTAAAGAGAATCAAAAGACACAACGTTCGTTGGTTTACATACCACCTCACCTAAGAGCCAATGGGAAAAAGGACAACTATCCATGTCGTAGGTGTAATGCCCCTAATTGGCGCCCAAGGCATAAATGCAAAAATAAGAATCTGCTCTTATGTGAAAACAGTAATATGAGTGACAATAATGATGAAGAATCAAGCGACATGCCATCCTCCGACATAGAGTCAGATAGCGAGGAGACTGGAAAGGAGGAGGCTAACATCACACCAACGCTCTCAATGGCTGAAATGACAGGTATCTCTCAACCCCAAACACTCAAATTGTTTGGCCATATCAAAAACATGAAAGTGACGGTGTTGATCGATAGTGGGAGTACACACAACTTCATAGACTCTAGGGTAGAGAAACGGTTAAACATATTCATCTACCCTACCACAAGTTTCCAAGTATCGATACCATGAAACAATACTACACCATGCAACGGTAAATTCCATAAAGTAGAACTAGATATAAAGGACCGCAAGCTAAATTGTCCAATGTATGCTATGGAAATCGGAGGGGTTGACATTGTTTTAGGTGCACAATGGTTGGAAACACTAGGGACAGTCAGATTAAAATTACGTTAACAATTTATAAATTTTTATGAAAATGGGAGGAAATATAATCTTTACAGTATTAATTTTCCAACCCCCCCCAAATTGTTTCATCCAATAAAATGGAAAAGATGGTAAAAAGGGAGCTCAAACCTTCTTCTTACACTACTATGCTATGGAAGGAACAACTGACAAAATACAAAATAATGACCCACGTGAATTAGAACAACTCCTAGGGGAGCATAGCGATATCTTACAAAACCCTCCTCATGGTCTTCTACCCCCATGTTCTAGGGATCACATCATCAAGTTGATGCCAGGATCAACTCCAATAAGAAAAAGAAGTCATACAGAAAATCTCACAGGAACAAGTTAGAGATTGAACATTTAGTACAGGAGCTATTAGACGCTAGAATAATCGCACATAGTAAGAGTCCTTTCTCTACACCTTTAATACTCGTTAGAAAAAAAGATGGATCGTATAGACTTTGCATTGATTATCGAGCATCAAACAAAGTCACCATAAAAGATAAATTCCCCATTCCCTTTGTTACTAAACTGATCGACAATCTACATGGTGCAAAATATTTTTATAAATTAGACTTAAAGTCAAGATATTACCAAATCCATATTCGAGAAGAAGATGTCCTCAAAATAGCCTTTTGCACCCACGGAGGTTTATATGAATTTCGAGTGATGTCATTTGGATTATCCAATGCTCTGGCTACATTTCAATTAGTAATGAATGACTTGTTTTTCCCGTACCTAAGGAAGTTCGTGCTAGTGTTTTTTTATGATACCCTTATTTATAGTAAAAATTGGAACTCGCACCTCAAGCATGTAGAAACAATATTGAAGCTTCTAGAAGAAAACAAATTTTATGCTAACAAATCAAATTGTAGTTTTAGGAAAAAATAAATAGAGTTATTAGGGCACATCGTATCATCCAACGGCATTAAGGTCGATCCTTAAAAAATCAGGGCGATCATAGAGTGGTCATCTCCCAATTCAATTACATCGTTAAGAGGATTTCTGGGTCTAACAGGTTATTATAGAATATTCATTCGCAACTACGCCCAAATTGTAGCACCCCTAACATCACTATTAAAAAGGGATGCTTTCAGATGGGATAAGGATGAAGGAACTTGTTCTAAACAATTGAAAACCCTAATGACATCCACACCAATGTTACCAACTCCTGATTTTACAAAGACATTCATCCTTGAGTGTGACACTTTAGGGACAGGCTTAGGAGATGTTATCATGCAAGATAAACACCCCATTGCCTTCAAAAGCCAAAAGTTTAAACCAAGTGAGCAAACTATTATATTTTTATCATTCAAGCTAGAATTACATTAGGATATTTAACTGAGAGAATAACAAGCACATCAATCAAACATAAGAGACAATGAACACAGTGTTTATCCTCAGGGAAACCATAAATGTAGAAAACCCTACAACTTCCTCAGAGATAGAATCAACACCAAAAGTAAAACCTAAAAACATAAAGATGATCTCCTGACAGCAGCAGTCTCTCTCTTGTCCCAGCAACTTTTCCTCTCACTCATGTGCCCCAATGAGTGAGTGTGTGTGTGATAAATAGAGAGGATCACTCTCTATTTATATTCTTTCATTCACTTGAAACCCACTCCAACATGTCAGCCTCACTTAACAATTACTTACTAGAGCCGACATCTCTAGGAGTGTCTAATAACCCTAGTGCCCCACAACTTGTGGGGACTTTGCCTCCTCTAACCAATAAGGAGGTTTATCCTTAACACAATGGTGGGGAATTTTTCCCTGACTTACAATGACTCACCTAGGGTCGAATTCTCTAGGATAGTCTAATAACCCTAGGGCCCCACAACTGTGGGGACTTTAACCCTTGAAAAATACGAGGTTTACCCACAATGAATTGACATGACTTGTTTACATTATAGAACCTCCTGATAGGAACATCGAGACATGACATGACTCAAATACATTACAGACACATCCTGGAATAAACATATGGGTACAATACATAAGATATACGGACG
Organism: Pseudotsuga menziesii; assembly: GCA_001517045.1. NCBI lineage: Eukaryota > Viridiplantae > Streptophyta > Pinopsida > Pinales > Pinaceae > Pseudotsuga > Pseudotsuga menziesii. The sequence goes on from LPNX011081720.1 coordinate 307,841, forward strand.
AATACATTCCAAAGTTACAAATACATCAACACTCCCTCTTAACTAGGAAGGTATTCTCTCAACACAATATATCAGCACAATTCTTCTTCTCTATGTCATTGGATCATCATCAAGTCATCTTCATCTTCAATTCATCTTCAGGTCATCTTAATCTTCAAGTTATTATCGGATCTAGATCATCACTCGATATATATCACTACTGGACATCATCATTGGATCTGGATCACTAGTGGACATTATCATTGGATCTGGATCATCACTCGATTTGGATCACCATTGGACATCATCACTGGATCTGGATCACCACTGGACATCATCACTCAATCTGGATCATCACTAGATCATCATGGGTGCTATCTCATGATTCTTCTCATCATAGGAATTTCTACAGAGACATCCCTTTTTCATGCTGGATGTACATCTATAGAGCCAGTCCTTTTTCATACTGGATGTATCATCACAGAGCTAGTCCTTTTTCATACTAGATGTGGCATCTACACAGAGCTAGTCCTTTTTCATACTAGATGTGGCATCTACAGAGCTAGTACTTTTTCATACTAGATGAGTCTTCACAGAGCTAGTCCTTTTTCATACTAGATGTGTCATCTACACAGAGCTAGTCCTTTTTCATACTAGATGAGTCTTCACAGAGCTAGTCCTTTTTCATACTAGATATGGCATATACACAGAGCTAGTCCTTTTTCATACTAGATGAGTCTTCACAGAGCTAGTCCTTTTTCATACTAGATGTGGCATCTACACATAGCTAGTCCTTTTTCATACTAAATGAGTCTTCACAGAGCTAGTCCTTTTTCATACTAGATGTGGCATCTACACATAGCTAGTCCTTTTTCATACTAAATGAGTCTTCACAGAGCTAGTCCTTTTTCATAGTAGATGTGGCATCTACACAGAGCTAGTCCTTTTTCATACTAGATGAGTCTTCACAGAGCTAGTCCTTTTTCATACTAGATGTGGAATCTACACAGAGCTATTCCTTTTTCATATTAGATGAGTCTTCACAGAGCTAGTTCTTTTTCATACTAGATGTGGCATCTACATAGAGCTAGTCCTTTTTCATAATAGATGAGTCTTCACAGAACTAGTCCTTTTTCATACTAGATGTGGCATCTACACAGAGCTAGTCCTTTTTCATACTAGATGAGTCTTCACAGAGCCAGCCCTTTTTCATGCTGGATGTGGGATCTACACAGAGCTAGTATTTTTTCATACTAGATGTGTCTTCACAGAGCCAGCCCTTTTTCATGCTGGATGTGGAATCCACACATACATCTAACAATGGAAGGAACCAATCCTCTCCCCATGTCACAGCTCTTACATCCGACCATGGAAGGAACCAATTATCTCACCATGTCAGAAAGGCACCGCACTTATATCTGACCATGGAAGGAACCAATCCTCTCACCATGTCAGAAGGGCTCACGAAATCATCACTTCCATTTGGAGGGAACCTTGATCTGGAGAACACCAAGCTTCTCCCTGAAGTACTCAAACTTTACTTTGGCCATTTCTAGCATAGAATCACATCAGGGCTGATTACGTCCAAGGATAACCCGTGAACTTTTCCAGGACCTATTACATTTGAGGACAACCTATAGGACCGTTTACGTCTGAGCAACCTACGATCTTCACCAGGATTTATGCTCAGACAATCTGTCTCACCAGCTATGATACAACTCCCTCTTTCAAGAGATCTTGATCTGTATCACAAACTAGAGCTTCACTGCTCCTCTTTGCATCATACCAAAAATGCAAGTCATATCAATCAAATCAAATAGTAGTTTTCAAAAGAAACATACTACCTCCAAAATAGCGAGTGGCAACATCTTTTGCCTCAGTTGTACTCATCTCCATGTAGGACTCCATCCTGCGAACCAAGAGATCACACGTGATCTCATACTGAAGAAGCACCCCAAAGTGCTCTTCCTATTAATGGCACTGCCCAATCTAAATCCGTATAACCTTCCAGGTTAATCTTCTGATTCACATCATACTTGCAACCATCAAGTGAACATGTCTCAATGTGTTCACAACAAAGCAAGTATCTGGTCTCGTATCCGTCAGGTACATCAATGAACAAATCATCTGATGATACATCGTGGCATCAACCAACTTTGATGAAGCAACACTTAATAGCTTCAAGTTTGATGCCATAGGTGTGGTCATGCAGTCCATCATCTTGAACCTATTCAGGATCTCTACTGCATATTTCCCTCGTCCACACCTCCATGCCTAGAAAATAGTGCATCAACACATAACAGGAGCATCACTGGTATTCCACCTTCAACCTTGAAGCAAAGGTTGGAATCCACTTTACTCTCAGTAAATCCTAGAGTCATTAGTAATCTGCCCATCCTTTTGTACCATGTCGAACCTTAGGATCTTCTGCAGTCACTCCCTCTGAAGCGGAGCATCATACTCCCTCTGTCTTCCATACTCTATGCACTAAAACATTCTGTACCGGAGTGACAAGTAGCTACCTTTGCTACTAATATTCTATGTATCCATCTAGGGTCACTGGATACCAAGATCCTCTATCTTGAACTTTTTCAAAAGTTCTTCTTGCACCCATCTATGAGCTTGCCATCCTCTATCATCTTGTAGCACAGGTTCAGATCTTCATCAAGCTCCTCATGTATGTGTTATCCCATGGGTGTCTTCTAAGCTCGTACAAGGCCTTCTTTCATTTGCACACATGATTTTTCCTGTCATGTGACTTCACTTCCAGTGGGTGCAAATGTCTCTTCGTATTTTATGCCTTCTTTTCATGAGAAGCCTCGTGCTACGAATCTTGCCTTGTATCCCACGATGTTTCCATCTACTGCATGATAGAACTATGAACTTTCCTTCATGTATCGATGCTACATTATAGACATCATTCTTCTTGAATTGGTCTTCCATTTGTTCTTGGAAGGTTCTACATCAATGATGTCACTGCATTCGTCATATTATTTTTCATTTTGAAATGTCGTCACTTGTTCTTCGGAACAAGTCTCATCCTTCTTTGCTTGTAGCCGATTATGTATGCGATCTTTCCTACAAGTCAAATGCATTTGTATGGTTAGAAAAATTTCATAAGGAATATTCATACTGGAAAATTCTTATGCATAAATATATGATCATGCAACTACTTTAGCCAATACAACATTCATCCATATCTCACAGAAACTTTTATAGATGCCTTCCATCTCTACCAGGACAACATTGAGATTGTGCACTAATCCAATATGTCAGCAAAGAGGTTTCATTCTAGATAAGTAGCAATGGAGAGATGTATAGCACCATGAGCTACTTACCCATCACATGCATATTAGTACTATACTGTCATTAATGCAAACATTCCATCATGCATAATACATTGACTAAATATAAACAAATGCATAACAAAACAATATCATGAAATGACAATTGAATACTTATCTTTATTTGTTTCATGGCTAGACTCCTTCTTGAGCCTTCAGCTTCATCTTCTTCTTCATTCATAATAGCATCATTTCTTATCCAAATGCTAAGGTGGATAAGAGGTTCTTCAAGAGTTGAGTTCTTCATATTCCTCATCGCTTGAGGGATCTTCTTTGGATGGTAAGAGCTTGATATTCAGTTGCTCCCATCTTCTTTTCTCTTATTATTAGTTGAGCTTCTTCTTCTTCTGAAAGTAATCACTTCCTTCTGGCACACATTCCTTGAATGAATGAATACCATGATCCTGGGAGGCCATTCAAGGTGTCTATCACCACTTCTACATTCTTCACTTCTTCTTTTACCGTTTCAAGTTGTTCTTTGATTTGAGAGACCCTTGTAAAGTATGACTGTATGGTCTCTGCATTCTGGATCTTCACATTCTTCAACTGTTTTCTTAAGGTCATATTCCGATTTATTTTCTTCTCTTGTCATATAAATGAATATCATTTTGAAATCTTCATATGTCATAGTTTTATAGCTTTATATCCTATCAAATTTGATTTGGAATATTAATGGATGGAATTTTGTAAAGTTTTAAAACTATATTTCAAAATGAGACTTTATGTATATACATGGCTTAAGTGTTAATTCGGATCATTAGTTAGTTGTATTGCAAAAACATTAGGGTTTACTATTTTTAAAGACCATATCATCATATTAATAAACACGACCACCTTTCACGTATAATCTGGAGTAAATCATCAATTGACCGTTTTTATGAAGAGACATGACTCATATGGCTGATAAATAACACCTGTTACTTGGATCGCTACGTTGGTATAAAGTTTTGGTTAACACCTTTCATTTTTATTGACAGCTGTGAATGTAATAATGGAATCGTATCAGCAGGATTTAATGTTGTATATGACTGATAACCATTCCATTTGATGATGTTGTACGAGCTCATCATGCCAAATCGCATGTAATTAATGTCTTGATTTACGATTCATGAATCGAATGATCCTTGATATGAATAATTGGTTAAGAGTTACAGTTAGTCGTGGCTAGTCATGCATTTATCATAGCAAAACACTGGTTGTAGTATTCATTATCTCTAAATTTAGTTAAAATGGCCAAACTTAGAGCCCTCATCTCTGTCAAGTATGAAGCATGTGAGGATTTTGACATTTCGCATCATGTGTTATACTTGGGTGCCTATCCCTTCCCTCCTCACGACTCCATTCATTTCATTTCGTAATCAAGATAGTAGTGAGGAAGCCATGGCTCTGCTTAGTCGTTTTGAAATCTTAGGGTCAAAGCTTGTTGAAGCCGATAGAAAGTTTCCCTGATATTTGAAAATGTTGGATGGGGGAAATTCTTTAGGTGCTTTAGTGGCCATAACGTGGAGGTTACCAAATAGTTTGCTTTGAGTTTGAAAGAAAACGTAGCACAGGTTGGAGATTTCAAGTTTATCATTGATGAAGATAAAATTGCAGAGGCTACGAAGCTTCCACAAATTGGAGAGCGATGGTTTAAAGGTGGGAAAATAAACAAGAAGAAATGTCAGTCCTTGCTGTTGCCCTTGCCGGCCAGCGCAAAACTGAATATTGGGGTTTCGGTTAAGTTTCTAAAGCCAGAATGGTTAGCATTCTATGAGATCTTGGTCAGGTACGTATCATGTGATGGACGATTCTCTCACCTGCATTATTATTACCTACGACTACTGTTAGCATTAAAAGGCTGTAAACTTAATCTCCCCTTTTACCTATTTAAAGTCTAAAGAAAATGGCTCATTCGGTTCAAACTACCATAGGTAATCTTGATAGAAGTATGTTCCATCATGGCCTAGTCAAAATTATAATACAGCATCAACTGTACTTAATGGTAAATCATGGGATGAGTTTTTAATTGAATGTCAATTAGGGCCAACTCAATATTGGCCAAACCCTCCCCCAAAGACCCGTAGGAAAAGCAAGGCCACAGTAAAATCTGAAATTGGTGATGTTTATGAAGCTGAATCCAGGGATAAAGAGCTTTAGGAAGCAAATCCACCCATAAACATTTGTATTGATGATGATGGGGTCATGAATGTAGCTCCCTGTTTCACTGAGACAACCTTGAACCAATCCCCATCTGATAAGCTCTTTAGTATACCTGCAAAGGAAAATGGCAAGTTAACCAAAAATGAAGATGTTAATGTTGTTGAGTATGGAAACCCCCCTGAGCAGTATACTCCTCGTAAACATGGCAATGAGTCCATGCATAAACTGGAACAACTAGCGTAGGTGTGCTACGATAGAGGGGGTTTTGAATAAAAAAATATTGTGTTTTTCTGTACGAGGAGAATTACTAAAAGCATGAATAATACACCTACAACTTCTGTTCCTATGGCCACTCAACAGAGTACTCAGCTAGTGATTGTCCATCTTGAGGATGATGCTCCATTGTTGGTTCCTGAAACTACTCATTTGGATGAACCTACACGTACAGAGAATAATAATGAAAAATTAGCTAAAGACATTACAGAATCGTGTAAGTCAGAAGCTGCTCCATCGTGTATGGATGCCTATGGTTCAGGCCTCGAGCCATCTTTTATGAGCTTTCCATCACCTGGTCAAGACATAGATAATCTAGATTTTTCTCAAGCAAATGATTCGTGTCATGACAAGGAGGAAGAAACGCTCTAACAGGTCCTTGACAGGGTGTATGAGACCAAAATTATAGAATTGAAAAATGAACTTAAACAGTGCCAAGCTAATCCAGCTTTGAAGGAGGTGGAAAAAAAGATGTTCAGAGAAGAATTACTAAACTGGATTAACAAATGGAAGAAAGTGAACATAAAAAAGAACCATTACAAGAAGGCAAAAAAATCAATGATAGGTACAAATCAACATTTGCTTGAACAAATAGAAAGCCAAAAGCTAGTGATCATCAGGCTCAAAGCCAAACTAGCCGAAGCCAGAAGAGTGGTCAATTTACAAAATAGAACCTGATGATTATTTCCATTTTCAGTTATTTTGTTTATCTCTCTGTCAACAGGTAATAAAATATTTTTTGTGCATGCCTGTAAAATCACAGATTTTACAGGCACGCATATAACTTATAGTTTCTTTTGTTATTTCTGTTAAAATTGATTTTTAATAAGATTCTTTTGTTTGTTTAAAATAGTTGGGCATGTCATCGCTATCCTCTACAGTTTCAGGACGTCTCGAATATTCTGGATTTCAGTTGGAAGACGTGGATGTTTATTGAAGACTGGAATTTCAACACAGCCACGAATATGCCAGTTCCTTTAAACCAACAAATGTTTCAGGCTAGTTGTTTTTATTGTTATCTTCTAGTGACAAGTGTCTATTGAAAAGAGTCGATTCTCTTTGATAGTGATAGGACTCCTATAGTATTGCATACAACATTTATGAAAAAACTGAATCGAAAGACTAATAGTACTATATAAGCTGGTAATTTTTATGAGATAGGGATGGAGTGACTGAAGAGAAACATATTCGAAATATTATTTTGATACTAGTTTTGTTCCTGGCTGAAGTTTTATCTTTGGAAGTGGAATGTGACTGGAAATCCTCAGACTGATATCGTTGATTGGTATTATTTTGGATACTCTTTTTATATTTCAGTATATAATCTTCTACTTATAATATTGATACAGTATACTGTGTTATGCTTGTATTGATTAATCGTTATCACACTTTGTCAGCACAATATTGTATTTGAATTAATATATTATTGTAACTGAATTAACCAGTGTTTCTACTGAAAATTCAAGATATACTGATATATATATATATATATATATATGTCTGTGTGATCTCATTTGTATTTTGGCGATGATTTCATTTTGAACATTATCCTTCATTCAAATATCTAATGTTGTTTATTAGTTATTAATTAATTAAACATTTCAGAAAATTCGAAGTAATTGCTTATTTCAGTTTCTCTGTCAATGGTATTTTATAGCAGAATGATTCAGGTCGATGGTTTAGATATTTTCATTTAGATCTTACTCCTTATCTTTCTGTTCAGCATTATATTAATTAATAGTTAATATAATATTCAGAATCGCTCTCAGCTGAGATATGATAGATAGGATAGTTAGGATAATTCAGTTAGTATTATCTTAGTATAGTTTACATTTAACAGTTGTTAAATAGAATTTGTTTAATTTTAGAATCAATTTAATAGTCTTTTAAAATTTAGACCATATAATATTAAACCCTCCAAATTTGAAGACTTTCCTTAAGAAAGAAAATGTAGGATAACTTAGATAGTTGAAAACTCATTTTAGGGTTTATTTAGATAGAAATAACTTTAGGATAAACTTTTACTGAATTTTAGTTTCTCCCTAAGAGAAAAATTTAGTTGGTAGCAGGACCATAACTTGCGAGATTTTGCTATTCCAAACACACCGGAAGCTGCTTTAAGCTGATTGTGTGGGCATAATCTCCTTGTTGGCCTAGGTCAGAAAATTAGGCCAACAAATGGCACTAGAAGGAGGGCCTGTTAATGATTAACGACAGGAAAAACTAATGAGAAATTTTCAACCAGCCAACATCCTCCAGAAGTCAGCAGATCACCGATTATAGAAACTGTTAGGAGCATCCTTGAACGTGATCATATCACATCTCCATTTACTACTGAACAAAGTACTCAAACTTTGGAAGAATCACGACATATTCTTACAAGAGCATATGCCAATCAACTTGGTGTAGCTCCGATAGATTATGGTCTACCTAGGCAACAACAACGTAATCCTCAATTGAACATAGTTACTCAAGGTTTGCAAGAAGCTGATAGCACTCCACGTTATCAAATTAGAAGTCATCAGAGACAAACTACTCAAACAAACATTGCTATAAGATTAACTTCAGTAGGCGGTTTTGATCAGCCACCTTTTCCACCTGAATCACCTCCTGATAGTCCAAGATCATCTAATTCAGGGAGTTCTTTCGATTCTGAGAGAAGCCCTATGGCTGGAAACGTACCTGTAGGAGGAGGAGCTAATCCTCCACCTAATCCACAACTCCCTTGGCTGAGAATAGCTGATGTAGCTGTCCCTGGTGTACAACACGCTTTGCCTAAACACTCAGATAAATTCCTTCCTAAGTTTAACCCAGATGATAAGGAACCTGCAGAGGTGCATGTAGACAAATTCATGTTAGTTGTTCAAACTATGAACGTTCAGCATGAAGATGTAGTTTGTCGATTGTTTCCTCTAACTTTTGAAGGAAGAAACTCTACCTGGTACTTTTCATTAGTGCAGGGATCAATCACAAATTGGGGTGAATTTAATAAAGCTTTTTTAGATAAATTTGGGGAAGATAAAACACCTGCTCTTTTAGCCCTAGAATTATCTCGAATTAAAATGGAGTCTAAAGAAAGAATTAAAGATTTTAACCAGAGGTTTCTAACATTAAAAAAAAAATTCCAGTTGCTTCTCAACCACCCGAGGATATAATTATTGAAAATTATACTTCAGCCTTACCAAAATATCCTGGCATGTTTGTTAAGAGAGCTAGGAAAACAACATTAGTAGAAACTTTTGAGGAAGCCATTAAGGTCGAGAAGGATTCCATGTCCTATGAACTAGATAGAAGTGGGAAATCTGATACTTTTCCTCGTAGGAAGATTGAAAAACTTAGTTCAGAAAAAGATAAAGCATTTGATGTGGAAACGATGCAAAATGCTATTCAGGCATTAACCAATGAATTTGTAGGATTAAAGAAAACCAATTCTGAAGCTTCCTCTTCTAGGGGATATTTCAGAAATCAGTTTAGACAAAATCTGAATACAACTAATAAAGCAAATACACCACCTGACATAGCGACAAATGAAGAAATTTTTAATACAATTCGAGCAGTTTTATCTTTATCTGAGACTCCTTCTAATTAAGAAATAACTGAAAATGAAGAAGAAGAGGAATCAGAAGATGATGAAGAATCAGAGGAACCTCAACAAGTTAATGGCCATTTCTGGGACAGTCTTGTAAAAGAATATAAGAATAAGATTCCACCTACATGACAACATGCCTATAATACTCGTAGTAGAATAGTTGCAAACACTCTTGGAGATTCATCAAGTTCTACTCCAAATAATGACAACAACAATTCACAGCCTAATAAACAAACTCAATCTGGAAAACAGACTCAATCAACCAAAATTACCCAATCCATTCAAAACGCTCCAAAATTAGATTTACAATATGATATAATTGGATATTTAAAGAAGACACGTGCAAACATCAGTATGTACGAACTTCTTCAAATCTATCCAATGCCTAACACTCATGTTATAAATCCCGCCATGAGTTCAATTATTCCTAATACGAAACAAAATGTTGCTGCAAACAGTTCTGAAGATGATTCAACAGCAACTAATAAAGGAAAAGCAACGGCTGACAAAGCCTCGCTAATAGGTAAGAATTCTAAATCAACCACACCTCGATTCTTACTTACCTTTGATATTTTTAATAGGAATGTTCATAATTGCATGATAGACTCCAGAGCATCCTCCAATATGATGCCTTTATCAATATGCAAAAGGTTGAATGGGAAATATGTTCCGTCAAATTCACAAATAACTCAATTGGACAGGACAAATGTAAAGGTTGTAGGGGAGATGAAATATGTTTTAGTCAGGATTGCTTGTAACCCTTCGGTTTATCAAATTATAGATATTGTTGTTGCAAATATTCCTGATGCATATGGGCTATTTTTAAGTAGAGATTGGTCTCAACAATTGAATGGATTCTTTGCCATGGACTGGTCAACATTATGGTTACCTAAGAAAGGAAAGTCAAATCAGATAAAGATAAATAGAGAAAGATATATGAAACATACTATCATTGAATTACATGATCCTAGCGAACCTGTTTTATTTTCAGATTGCATCATTGGAAATTACATGTATGAATTAGGATTTGGTAATTTTAAAGCTGAAAATTCTTCCTTTTATGAAAATAAACAGCAATCAGAAATTAGCAATGTGACATCTATTGCTCCTAACTCTTCACTCAAGGAAATTATTAATGATGTAGATAATATTAATATTTTAAATATTATAGAAAGCAAAGTAGTTGTTAATAGTTCTACTTGGACTCTATATTTTGATGGTGCTAAATCCAAAGAAGGAGCTGGAGCTAGTTGTCTGCTGGTAGACCCTCAGGGAAATAAAACATATATAGCTTGTAGGATGGAATTTAATTGTACAAACAATACTGTGAAATATGAAGCTTTAATACAGGGTTTGAAAAAAGCAATTGATCTGGATATCAAAGATTTAATTGCATACGGTGATTCCGAAATCATCGTCAGACAGGTTCGTAACTCCATTCATTTCTTGTCTGAACATTTACAGAGTTAGCAACGAGAGGTATGGAACCTTATTTCACATTTTGATGCATTTAACATAATTTCTGTTCCAAGAAGTCAAAATCAGGAAGCAAATTTATTGGCAAATGTAGCATCAAAACTAATTTCATTAGAAAATCTTACACTAGATTTCTTTTCAATTGAATTGATTTTTAGGCCTTCTATACCAGATAATATTTTTAACTGACGTGTATTTGATAATGATGTGCAAGTGCTGAATTTTCTGATGAATGAGGATACCTTTAAAGATTCAGCCATCGATGAAGTGACTCATGATGAAAATCTGCGGGATTTTTCGGTAATAAATTATTTTTGTTCAGTTGAAAAAGCTTTTGAAAAGGTAAATCCGGTCCCTGGTTCAGTATTAAGATTAGAAAAGTTCTTTGATCTGCAGGCTAAATTTAGATCTGTCCCTAATTGTAAACTAATAGCTCTCAAATGAGGTATGAAACCATAAATTTAGGAACATAACTAAATCCCCAAACTATAAATCTAGGAATAGATTGTAATCCCGCAGAAAAAAAACAACATTTATAAAAATATTTAAAGAATTTAAGGATGTATTTGCATGGAAATATGAAGATATGAAAACCTTTAACACACAAGTTATGCAACACATAATTCCAATTAAGTAGGAGTCAAAACCTTTTCAACAAAAGCTAAGGAAATATCACCCGTCACTAGAACCGACAATTAAGAAGGAGCTAAATAAATTGTTAGCTGCCAAGATTATTTTTCCCCTCAGACATACACAATGGGTAGCCAACCTAGTTCCAGTCAGGAAGAAAAATGGAGATATCAGGTTATGTGTAGACTTTAGAAATCTGAATAAGTCTTCTGAAAAGGATAATTACCCTGTTCCTCCCATGGAAAAAATTCTTCAAAAGGTATCTGGGTCTGAGATACTGTCACTCCTTGATGGATTCTCAGGGTACAATCAAATATTAGTATCCCCAGATGATCAATTGAAAACAGCCTTTAGAACTCCATGGGGAACATATGCTTACCGCAAGATGCCTTTTGGGTTAATAAATGCTGGAGCGACTTTTCAACGAGCAATGGATATTGCTTTTAGAGACTTAATTAACCATTCAGTCATTGTCTACTTGGATGATGTTACTATATATTCTAAACATCGACCTGATCATATAAATCATCTTAGAAAGGTATTTGAACGATGTAGAAAATTTGGGATATCCTTAAATCCTAAAAAAACAATATTCGTTGTTTCGGAAGGTATTTTATTAGGTTGTGTGGTTTCAAAGCATGGAATCATGATTGACCCTGCACGAACCCAATCCATTTCAAAAATAACTTACCCTTCTAGCAAGAAAGCAATGCAATCATTTCTCAGTAAAATAAATTTTGTTAGAAGATTCATTCCTAGTTTCTCTGAAATCATTCGTCCTTTGCAGAAAATGATTAAGAAAGACACTATTTTTAATTGGGGACAAACTGAAAACGAGTCATTTCAGAAAATTTTAGAGGCCATTTCAGAAGCTCCTAGCCTTCTAAGTCTAGATTTTAACAAAGACTTCATTTTGTATACTTTTGCTTCTGACATCTCATATGCAGCAGTTTTAACCCAATTAAATCAGCAAAATAACGAAGTACCAATCTCCTTCATGAGTTCAAATTTGAAAGGTGTTGAGTTTAATTACCATGAAGTTGATAAGCAAGCTTTTGCTATTTTTAAAGCTGTCAAACATTTTCGTCCATATTTATTGAAATCTAAAACGAAGGTGATAGTCCCTTATTCCTCAGTCAGAAATTTGTTAGTGCAAAAAGATTTAGGTGAGAAAAGGGTACCTTGGATGACAGCCCTTCAAGAGTATGAATTTGAAATTAAACCCTCAACGATAGTCAAAGGTCAAGGATTATGTAAACTAGCTACTGAAGCTGCTCATCTACCTAATGATAAAGATGAAACTGTCATTGATGAGGTTTTACTTACCAAAGAAATCTATTTCTATCCTCCACCACAGGATTCTTGGTATACATACATAAGAATACTTTTGGAAATAGGAACTGCCCCTGATTACCTAGAACCAAGGAAGAAAAGAGCACTCAGATTGAAATCTGCTTCTTATTTATTAATTGATAATGTCCTTTTTTCGGAGAAATTTAGACAGAGTATTGCTTCGATGTCTAGACAAAGATGAAACAGAAACAATTCTGAAAGAGTTACATTCTGGACCAACAGGAGGTCATTTTGGTGGAGAAACTACTGCACATAAAATTCTTAGGGATGGCTATTATTGGCCTACCTTGTTTTGAGATTCCTATACTTTTGTCAGAAAATGCCAGGAATGTCAACTTGCTGTGGGAAGGGTTAAGAAACTTGCTTTTCCCTTACAACCAGTTTCAGTAGAAAGACCCTTTCAGCAATGGGGTATTGATATAGTAGGGCCAATAAATCCTCCCTCATCTAAACAACACAAGTATATAATAACTGCAACTGATTATTTCACTCGTTGGGCAGAAGCTGGACCATTAAAGGTTGTAAATACCAATCAGGTTATATTATGTTTAGAATCCTTTATTATAACAAGATTTGGTGTTCCAAATTCCCTCGTCTTTGATAATGCTTCATATTTTTCATCATTTGAGTTAACTCAATTTGCTTTAGAGAAGGGAATAAGGATCAGGTATTCATCTAACTACCATCCTCATGGAAATGGTTTAGCTGAATCAACAAACAAAAATTTATTGAAAATTCTCAAAAGAACTATTTCAGTTCATCATCGTGATTGGCATACATAATTAGTCAATTCCATTTGGGCAGACAGAGTAACTCCTAAGGCTGCGATAGGTAACTCACCCTTCTTCTTAGTGTATGGAACGGAAGCTATTTTACCACCAAATTTATTTTTACCATCATTACAATTAGCTCAGTCTATTCAAGATGAAGAATGTCCAGCAATGGAAAAGAGAATTAATACTTTGTTAAAACTTGAGGAAGAAAGAGAAAAGTCAAAACAACACTTTACAAAACATCAACAAATTGTGAAGTCTTGGTTTGACCAATCCTTTAGTTCCAATCGAGAATTTCAGGTGGGAGACTTAGTTTTAAAATGGGATAAAGTTCATGAGGACAAAGGAGATCATACTAAGTTTCAAAATCTTTGGTTAGGTCCCTTTGTTATTGCTGAGAAAATAGGTCCAAGTACCTTTCGATTGCAAACACTAGAAGGTCAGTTTGAAGCATTCCCAGTGAATGGACTAATCCTGAAAAAATATTTCTGTTAATATTTTAGGTTTTAAAATGTATATAATTTGTTTACTGTTTGTAAATAACTTTATATTTTGGTTCAAACTGATTTACATTTTTGAAGGATGATGATAAATTCATAAGACTCATGTAACTTTCAACATCATTCTGTTATTTGCAACCAGTTTTTTTTTTTATGTTAGTCAAAAATTTCAGACTGTCAAATTTTTATATATAATCAGTCAGTGATCTTTAGATGTCAACTAAAGAAATAGATGTAAATAAATAAATCTTGTAGTTGAAAAAGAGTCAGTTTGCTCGTTAGCTTGAAAATTATGACTGAAATCTTTTAAAATTTGTTCAGGATGATCAAAGTTTCTTAAATCTATACAAAACCTATCATTATTTTATTTTTAAGTATTACTCAGATTATTCTTCACCTTTTTATTTTTATAAAAGTTGGGATAGCTTATTAATATCCTTTTCGAAGCTTGTACTTTGAAAAAACTTTTACAGGTCTCTACCATCAGTTTTCAAAATTATTTACAATCTGAAAACTTTTTAGAATTTGTTCCAAGCAATAAAATGCTAAAATGAGGGACGGAAGGTCTTAGTAATAAGCCGATCCGGTCAGAATCATAAATATTACTAGTATGAAATTATTAGGAAACTAGTAATGGCTTTTGGTTTAAAATATTATAAAAAAAAAAAAACCAAGAGATGAGGGGTCTCATCACGAGCCAGCTGATTCATTTTCTGGTGATATTAATGACTGACATTACCATTTGGTCACCATGTTGGGTAATGATCTCTCATTTTATAAAATTAAAAGTTCAAATTTAGTAAAGAAAACATAATTTTTGATTAAAGAATAGGAGGTCTCATCACGAGCCGGCCTAATCATGATCATCAATGTTGTCTAGAATAACTTCATTTCTGATCACCAGGGTGATGACTTTTGGTTTAAAAAACCAAGAGACAAGAGGTCTCATCACGAGCCGGCTTGCTTATTCTAGACAGCTCTCGTGAATGATACTGTCACATTGGGATACCATACCTAGATAGTAGTCTTCAATCAGAATTACTGTTTAAAAAGAAAAGAAATGAAAATAAAATTATTATGTTTATGGAACAAATTCTAGAAGTTTTCGGAAAAGTAGATTTCTATACCTTATACTGATGGTGCAGGTTATTTTTACTATAAAAGTACTTTGTTTCGATCAGGATATTGTTAAATTTATCTCTAACAAGATCTCTAGATGGAATATTTCTGAGTTATACTTCTAAATATGAATAAAAATAATGGTTTTCATTTAGATAAAGAATTTTTGATTGTTTTTAATAAATTTTAAGATTTTGTTTATATCATTTATAAGTTGCATGAGCAAAGATAACTGGTTCACCCAGGTCGTCGCCATTTGTTGGAAGTTAGCAACAACCCCTTCATTTTTCATGGAGATGAAGGGAGATAAGCTCTCTTTTATGATTTACCTATTAAAGATTATAAAAGAGTGCCTTCAGAATCCTCGATTCTGAAGGTACTCTCAATTGTAGAAGAATGAAATGACATATTAGAAGTTGATAAAAAAATTTCATAAACTTGATAATTAGCAGCTGTCAGTTTCATAAATTTTATATATAATCAATTCTATCAGTAATTAATTTACCTGATTATATATGTTGATTTAAGAGATTTGAAAGGATAGTATGCTAATTGGTGTTTAAAGAAAACACATTTCGAATTCATTTGAAGCTGGTTATTGATAAGATATTATAAGTTTTTATAATCCCTAGAACTAAAGGTGAATTATTAAATTAAAATTCTTATTAGACCTAAAATTTCACATTCCATATCTAACTTAATATCATATCATTATTTTGTAAAAATTGTGTATATATATAGCTAGTGAAAAAGCAGATAAATGAATATCATTTTGAAATCTTCATATGTCATAGTTTTATAGCTTTATATCCTATCAAATTTGATTTGGAATATTAATGGATGGAATTTTGTAAAGTTTTAAAACTATATTTCAAAATGAGACTTTATGTATATACATGGCTTAAGTGTTAATTTGGATCATTAGTTAGTTGTATTGCAAAAACATTAGGGTTTACTATTTTTAAACACCATGTCGTCATATTAATAAACACGACCACCTTTCACGTATAATATGGAGTAAATCATCAATTGACCGTTTTTTATGAAGAGACATGACTCATATGGCTGATAAATAACACCTGTTACTTGGATTGCTACATTGGTATAAAATTTTGGATAACACCTTTCGTTTTTATTGACAGCTGTAAATGTAATAATGGAATCGTATCAGCAGGATTTAATGTTGTATATGACTGATAACCATTCCATTTTATGATGATGTACAAGCTCATCATGCCAAATCGCATGTAATTAATGTCTTGATTTATGATTCATGAATCGAATGATCATTGATATGAAGAATTGGTTAAGAGTTACAGTTAGTCGTGGCTAGTCATGCATTTATCATAGCAAAACACTGGCTGTAGTATTCATTATATCTAAATTCGGGTAAAATGGCCAAACTTAGAGCCCTCATCTCTGTCAGGTATGAAGCATGTGAGTATTTGACATTTTGCATCATGTATTATACCTGGGTGCCTATCCCTTCCCTCTTCACGACTCCATTCATTTCATTTCGTAATCAGGATAGTAGTGAGGAAGCCATGGCTCCACTTAGTCATTTTGAAATCTCAGGGTCAGAGCTTGTTGAAGCCGATGAGAAAGTTGCCCTGATATTTGAAAATATTGGATGGGGGTAGTTCTTCAGGTGCTTTAGTGGCCATAACATGGAGGTTACCAAATAGTTTTCTTTGAGTTTGAAAGAAAATGTAGCACAGGTTGGAGATTTCAAGTTTATCATTGACGAAGATAAAATTGCAGAGGCTACGAAGCTTCCACAAACTGGAGAGCGATGGTTTAAAGGTGGGAAAGTGAACAAGAAGAAATGTCAGTCCTTGCTGTTGCCCGTGCCAGCCAGTGCAAAACTGAAGATTGGGGTTTCGGTTAAGTTTCTAAAGCCAGAATGGCGAGCATTCTATGAGATCTTGGTCAGGTACGTATCATGTGATTGACGATCCTCTCACCTGCATTATTATCACCTACGACTACTGTTAGCATTAAAAGGCTGTAAACTTAATCTCCCCTTTTACCTATTGCAAAGTATAAAGAAAATGGCTCATTCAGTTCAAACTACCATAGGTAATCCTGATAGAAGTATGTTCCATCATGGCCTAGTCAAAATTATAATACAGCATCAACTGTCTCTTAATGGTAAATCGTGGGATGAGTTTTTAATTGAATGTCAATTAGGGCCAACTCAATATTGGACAAAACCCTCCCCCAAAGACCTGTAGGAAACGCAAGGCCACAGTAAAATCTGAAATTGGTGATGTTTATGAAGCTGAATCCAAGGATAAAGAGCTTCAGGAAGCAAATCCACCCATAAACACTTGTATTGATGATGATGGGGTCGTGAATGTAGCTCCCTGTTTCGCTGAGACAACCTTAAACCAATCCCCATCTGATAAGCGCTTTAGTATACCTGCAAAGGCAGAGGGAAAGTTAACAAAAAATGAAGATGTTAATGAAGCTGAGTATGGAAACCCCCCTGAGCGGTATACTCCTCGTAAACATGGCGATGAGTCCATGCATAAACTAGAACAACTAGCGCAGGTGTGTTGTGATAGAGGGGGTTTTGAATCAAAAAATCTTGTGTTTGTCTGTACGAGGAGAATTACTAGAAGCATGAATAATACACCTACACCTTCTGTTCCTATGGCCACTCAATAGAGTACTTAGCCAGTGATTGTCCATCTTGAGGACGATGCTCCATTGTTGGTTCCCGAAACTACTCATTTGGATGAACCTACGCATACAAAGAATAATAATGAAAAATTGGCTAAAGACATTACAGAATCGTGTAAGGCAGAAGCTGCTCCATCAGGTATGGACGCCTGTGGTTCAGGCCCCGAGCCATCTTTTATGAGCTTTCCATCACCTGTTCAAGACATAGATAATCTATATTATTCTCAAGCAAATGATTCATGTCATGACAAGGAGGAAGAAACGCTCCAACAGGTCCTTGACAAGGTGTATGAGACCAAATCTATAGAACTGAAAAATGAACTTAAACAGTGCCAAGCTAATGCAGCTTTGAAGGAGGTGGAAAACAAGACATTTAGAGAAGAATTATTAAACTAGATTAACAGATGGAAGGAAGTGAACATCAAAAAGAACCAATACAAGAAGGAAAAAAAATCAATGATAGGTACAAATCAACATTTGATTGAACAAGTAGAAAGCCAAAAGCTAGTGATCATCAGGCTCAAAGCCAAACTATCCGAAGCCAGAAGAGTGGTCGATTTACAAAATATAACCTGATGATTATTTCCATTTTCAGTTATTTGGTTTATCTCTCTGTCAACAGGTAATAAAAGCTTTTTTGTGCATGCCTGTAAAATCACAGATTTTACAGGCACGCATATAACTTATAGGTTCTTTTGTTATTTCTGTTAAAATTGATTTTTAATAAGATTCTTTTGTTTGTTTAAAACAGGTGGGCATGTCATAGCTATCCTCTACAGTTTCAGGACGTCTCGAATATTCTGGATTTCAGTTGGAAGACGTGGATGTTTATTGAAGACTGGAATTTCAACACGGCCACGAATATTCCAGTTCCTTTAAACCAGAAAATGTTTCAGGCTAGTTGTTTTTATTGTTATCTTCTAGTGACAAGTGTCTATTGAAAAGAGTCGATGCTATTTGATAGTGATAGGACTCCTATAGTATTGCATACATCATTTATGAAAAAACTGAATCGAAAGACTAATAGTATTATATAAGATGGTAATTTTTATGAGATAGGGATGGAGTGACTGAAGAGAAACATATTCGAAATATTATTTTGATACTAGTTTTGTTCCTAGCTGAATTTTTTTCTTTGGAAGTGGAATGTGACTGGAAATCCTCAGACTGATATCGTTGATCAGTATTATTTTGGATACTCTTTTTATATTTCAGTATATAATCTTCTACTTATAATATTGATACAGTATATTGTGTTATGCTTGTATTGATTAATCGTTATCACACTTTGTCAACACAATATTGTATTTGAATTACTATATTATTGTAACTGAATTAACGAGTGTTTCTACTGAAAATTCAAGATATAATGATATATATATATATATATATATTTATGTCTGTGTGATCTCATTTGTATTTTGGCAATGATTTCATTTTGAACATTATCCTTCATTCAAATATCTAATGTTGTTTATTAGTTATTAATTAATTAAACATTTCAGAAAATTCGAAGTAATTGCTTATTTCAGTTTCTCTGTCAATGGTATTTTATAGCAGAATGATTCAAGTCGATGGTTTAAATATTTTCATTTAGATCTTACTCCTTATCTTTCTGTTGAACATTATATTAATTAATAGTTAATATAATATTCAGAATCGCTCTCAGCTGAGATAGGATAGATAGGATAGATAGGATAGTTAGGATAATTCAGTTAGTATTATCTTAGTATAGTTTACATTTAACAGTTGTTAAATAGAATTTGTGTAATTTTAGAATCAATTTAATAGTCTTTTAAAATTTAGACCATTAAATATTAAACCCTCAAAATTTGAAGACTTTCCTTAAGAAAGCAAATGTAGGATAACTTAGATAGTTGAAAACTTATTTTAGGGTTTATTTAGACAGAAATAACTTTAGGATAGACTTTTATTGAATTTTAGTTTCTCCCTAAGAGAAAAATTCAGTTGGTAGCAGGACCATAACCTGCGAGATTTTGGTATTCCAAACACACCGGAAGCTGCTTTAAGCTGATTGTGTGGGAATAATATCCTTGTTTTCCTAGGTCATAAAATCAGGCCAACATGTCCCTTTTTAATAAATTTTATTTAATGACCAGTTTTTCACTTTTTTCCCTATTTCGAGCTTTGACTAGTTTTGATGTCTAGGTCTCCAAATTGACTCAAATGCTCCCAAATATTCTGAGAAGGTATATGAATAATATTAAGACTTGAATATGATGTTCAGGGTTGATTTATGACCCTCCAAATACTTCTGCAAACTTGTTTAATATTCTTTCCAAGGTAGGAGTTTTCACTAGCAAATTGGGGTTCCAATTCCCCCATGGTAAAGGCTGAAAATGGATTTCCAAATGCTCCCAAACCCACTCAAATTTATGAAAATAGGAAGAGAAGGTTCAATTTAATTTTTTAAGGTATAATTTTAATCATTATTCATTTTATAAATTTTGTTATAACCCTCTCCCAAATAGCTACAAAATCACTAGTTCGACCCTTGGGGAAATGGCACCAAATCTTCTCCAAATGCAAATAAACCAAGTAAGATGACTCCAAATTATTAAGTGCTGGATATGAAACTTGTAATACTCATCAATGTAATTCCATTCATAATAAATATATCATATAAACATTCTTTCGTTTGAAATCATCAGCATTACAATGGAATACATCAACATAGTGGGGAAATGATCATTGTTTTCTCATTAATAATCACTTTTACATAAAACCATTTGGTATTTCGACCTGAGACTTTATAAAGATGAATAAAAGAGTATAAATTTCATTCCATTCATCATATATATATCATATAAACATCCTTTCATTCTAAATCATCAGCATTACAATGGCATACATCAATATAGTGGGGAAATGGTCATTGTTTGCTCATGAATAATCACGTTTACATAAAACCATTTGGTATTTAGACCTGATACTTTCTTAATATGAATAAAATAGTATATTAAGCTTATTACCATCATAAATAGGCCATGATAAGCTCTCCCAAAGATTACAATAGCTCACCCAAAGTGCAATCCCTCCATGAGCAAGAATATGCAATAAAGACTGGAAATGGTTGAGAGAATGTGATTTACTGGAAGGAAACATGAGCTTCCCTATAGCTTACAACTGAAAATACAAACTCCATTAAATATCCATGAAAGACCTGAATGGCCTCTCCAAACTAAAACTTGGATGGGAATATTTCATCCTTGAAATTGGCTAAGGCAAGAAACTAGTCATCCACTAGCTCTCTCAATTCACAAATGCAAATTTCTCAAATGATAAAAAGATCTTATCTTGGTTAAATCATGTATTTTATAAACATCCTTATCCTTCTAAGGTTACATATCCATCAACAAACTCAAGACCATTCGAATTAGGGTGTGTACTCAATATTTTCCAAGTGTCCTCCCTTTCCTAACCTTCCATCTTCCCCTAATTTGAGTGGGAACCCATTGAGCCTCCCCAAATCACATGAGTGCCCTATTGGATGCTCTATTTCGACCTGCCATGTTAGAATGGTTAGAGGTCAGCCTTTAGGTCTGCAAATATGTCGTAAATGTCATAGAATCTTCATCATTGGTGTCATAGATGTTAGGGGATCTAGCCCAAGTGTCCAAGAAGCTCCCATTTGACTCTTCCTCTCCCATGGAAGTTGCATTTCCTTCCCAATTCGACCTATGAGGTATATGGCCAAGTGTATTAGCCTTATAACTCATCCAAGAACATTAGGCTTCCATGGATTCGAAATTGCTTCCCATGGATTCTAAATTGCAAGAGGTATTAGAGGAAATTTCAACTCAAAATGGGCCTCCTAAGGAAGATAATAAAATAATAGTTAAAATAATAAAATAATATTTATTAATTTTGGAGGAAGAAAAGAAAAAACTAATTTTTTGTTCGTATTTTCAACATATCTCCCGGTGTTTTTACTCAAATTTTGATCGGGAGAGCTCATTGGATGCAAAAGTAAATTCTGCGTCCAACGAGTACCCACACTGCATACTTCTGACGAACCCCGCAACCCCAAAAACAAGAAATACCTGGAAAAACGTGATGATCATCACGTTTTTCCAGGTATTTCTTGTTTTTGGGGTTGCGGGGTCCGTCAGAAGTATGCAGTGTGGGTACTCATTGGATGAGTAATTTAATTCTACATCCAGGGAGCTCTCTCGCTTGAAATTTGAGTAAAAACACAAGGAGATATGTCGAAAATACGAACAAAAAAATAGTTTTTTTATGATACCTATCCCCAAATTTATATTAAAAATTTGCTTAAGACCTATATGGTATTTCAAATTTAAATCAATTTCATTGTCTAACACATGATGACATGGAATTTGAATTAGGGTTGAAAGGCCTATTTTGAGTTGAAATTTCCTCTAATGAGGATGCCATGTGGCACAGAAATCCTAGCTTGTGTGGGCCCCATAATCTCCATGTGTCTCCATGCTCCATTGCCACTTCAATTGTCTCTTGTATTTATTTAATAGGTTCCATTATTAAATATTTATTCCATTCTAATGTCTGGACATCATTTAGTAGCTCCCTTATTAAAATTCCAAATGTATCCATCCAACCTAGGGAACTAGTAGGATTGATAGAATTTTCATGCTATGCAATTATAAAAATGGGGACATTGCAGTCCTCCCCACCCAAGATTGTTTTTCCTAAATCAATTTAATATTGGGATGCTGCAAAATCTTTTCATATTCCCAAATGGCATCCTCATTTGGTACTCTTTCCTTTGCACCAAGTGCTCTGTTATGGTTTTGCTCATTGATTTTATTTAGCTGGAACTTGAGTAGTGGCACTCATGTATTGCAATTTTGTATTCCCAAAATTAAAGAGATGTGGATTGTGCATATTGATATATCATTTAACATCACCACTAATACCAAAAGGATTAATCAAATCCATAAAAACCAAATTTCTGCAAATAATCTTTTCCTCCATATTTTGGAAACATTTTCTAAACTTACACCCCTTTTTGCTTTTGTATAATTATTTGAACTTGGTACTGAGTTACCAAACTTTGAATTGCTTAATATTCCAATAAAATATTAGAGAGGAACCACCATGTGTGTTTCTACACTACTTTGATTACAATCATCCTCAAGTGGTGAATAAATCTCCAATGTTGCTTGCTGCCCCCAAAATTGAAAACAATGAGACCAAAAATGATCCCAGGGTCCCATATGATCCTGATACATGGATGGTGTGAAATGTCTATGATGAGATTCCGTGAACACCAAGCATGTGAAAATTGAACCCATCTCTCAATAGGTACTCCATATAGGAAACATGAACACTAGTCTACAAAGATGAACTCAAACAACTGAAGGTTGGTTTTCTTTCTCAAACCAACAATCGAACTGCGACTCCAAGTGAGAGGGAACAAAGTAATTCAAGGATAAAATTGCTAGTATTTCACCCTTACAAACATCATGAGTACAAAATATAGATCATTAAAGTACATAAAAACATCATACAAATGTACATCAAGAAGGTACCTCATCAAAGAATCATGAAAGTGCTTGTACATCCAAGTAAGTAGATCACCATCTGGCCCATACACACAAGAATAAAGTATTATATCATATCTGCCCCACTGACATACATGAGGATCCCATGTCCCATGATGCTGCTATAAAAATATATAATGTGCATCAATATAATCATCCATGTGTTCTTTCACCCAAGAACTTAATGAAGAACCTCCACCAAAATCTGAACCAAATAAGGAGCAAATATAACGCGAAGACTTCAAGTGGCTCAAAGAAGTCTCACCAATACACTCATGAATATGTATATCATCATGAAATAACAGAGTATGTTTCTTCCAACAATAATTTCCTTCAATGATATATATCTTCACCCCAAGTGTTGGATGAATTTCCTCCAACATCAAATGGACTAGTCAAGGAGAAAGTAAAATCATGAGTCTCCAAGTGACTCAAGTGAATACCATAGGTGCATCCATGTAGATGTGTATCATAATAATGTAACAAGGGATGCTGATACAAATGTAAATAAGATGGTTCTCTAATCATGTTATCATCAGAATGAGAGATAGAAAGTCCAAACTCTTCATGTGGCACCATAAAAAAGAAACCTTTCACCCATACTTCATAAAGATGAATGCTACAAAATTTGGAAGTGTAGGATGGAGGAGAAAGAACCAACTCACCCAAATGATCATAAAGTGAAAAATTTTCATCATGTGAAGGAGCCATAGGGGTAGGATTATGCACCTCCCTTAAAAATTCAAAACTTTCCTCATAGGTTGGTTCCAATGTAGTGGAATCATGCAATTCTCCAAAAAGTGTGTAACCATTTCCAAGAGGAAACTCAAGTTCCTCTTCCACCATAATAAGTGATTGGCTCTCATCAATATGATCTTCAAGCAAATCAAGAACCTGTAGTTTTCCATGGCTCTCATGATCCCGCATGTCATGAGAATCCTCCAAGCAATCGAACATATTACAATTTGAAACATAGGAGGAAGAACAAGTATCTTGCAACCTCTAAAGAAGTTTCTCATTTTGATTTTTGAGCTGATGAATATCCTCATTATTATTCAAGTATGCTTCATGTAACCATTCATTAAGCTCAACCAATTTTTTTCTATCAAAAAGCAAATACATGAAATTACCTTTGATTTTGCACATTACTCTTTGAATCTTATCCATGTCTTCAAGGAACGATGGCTCCTCCAATGAAGAAACTTTCCAAAAATAATTTGATACCAATGCTTTAGTATCATGCAGTATGCTAAGGGCCTCATGGATATCTATTTCACTCATCTTCAAATACCCTTCAATGAAAGATGGTTCATGGGAGTGGAAATCCTCTTCTTCTTTCTTCTTGATTTGATCAACTTCTTGAAGCTCAAGTGGTGATGGGGAAGTTGATCTTTGTTCTTCATTATCTGTCACAAGGTATTCATCCTCATGCTTATGATAAATTAGGCTTGCGGTGACATTTTCAAATCTGATATCTATGTCACCAACATATAGTTGTGAGCACCCATCAGTAGGTTATCCTTCATAGTTCAAGGATCCATCAATAGATTCTCTTTGATTGGAACAACCCCCATTAGTAAGGATTGTGTTATTGTATTCACCTTCCTCTTTATTTTCTTCTCTACATTCACCTTGAGGTAATTTATGCTCCACTTCATGGTTCTATGTTTCTTCCTTTAATGGTGTATCTAGGCTCTTTTCACAAATAGGATGATTTTTTATCATTTCATGCTCCTCCAAACTTGTGGATTGCTAATTGTACCTTAATGAATTCACATTTTACTTCTTGTGACTAAATACATAATTGAAAATATATTCTGGGAAATTATACCACTCATGAATATCCCCTCTCAAATTTCAATACTCCTAGAGACATGCTCCAATATCTATGGTTGTAATTTATGTAATTGTTGGTCATGGAGGAAGGAAAGTGGGAATTGTGGTTCTATCGTGAATCCAACACATGTATGCAAATTTTTATTCAATGTATGGTTTAATGAATAGGCACCAATACCATGCTCTGATACCACTTGTAATTTCCCCTTTTTAAATTTTTATTAAAATGACCAATTTTTCACTTTTTTCTCTATTTCGACCTTTGACTAGTTTTGATGTCTAGGTCTCCAAATTGACTCAAATGCTTCAAAATATTATGATAAAGGTATATGAATAATATTATGATTTGAATATGATGTTCATGGATGATTTATGATCTTCCAAATACTTCTGAAAACTTTTTTAATATTCTGGCCAAGGTAGGAGTTTTCACAAGCAAATTAGGGTTCCAATTCCCCCATGGTAAAGGTTAAAAATGGCTTTCCAAATGCTCCCAAACATGCTATAATTTATGAAAATATGAAGAGGATGTTCAATGGAAATTTTTAAGGTCTCATGTGCATCATTATTCAGTTTATAAATTATGTTATAACCCTCTCCCAAACAACTACAAAATCATTAGTTCGACCCTTGGGGAAATGGAACCAAATCTTCTACAAATGTAAATAAACTGAGTAATATGACTTAAAATGTTTAAGTGTCATCAAAATTACAATGGCATACATCAATATAGTGGGGAAATGGTCATTGTTTCCTCATTAATAATCAATTATACATACAACCATTTGGTATTTCGACCTGATACATTCTGAATATGAAGAAAAGAGTATCAATAGCAGTCCATTCATCATATATATATCATATAAACATCATTTCATTCTAAATCATCATCATTAAAATGGCATACATCAATATAGTGGGGAAATGATCATTGTTTGCTCATTAATAATCACGTTTACATACAACCGTTTGTTATATCGACCTGAACATTTATGAAGATGAAGAATAGAGTATATTAATCTTATTACCATTAGAAATGGGCCATTATAATCTCTCCCAAAGAGTACAATATCTCACCCAAAGTGCAATCCCTCCATGAGCAAGAATATGCAATAAAGACTGGAAATGGTTGAGAGAATGTGTTACACTAGAAGAAACCAAGAGATTCCCTGTAGCTTACACCTGCAAATAAAAACTCCATTAAAGCTACATGAAATACTTGAATTTCCTCTCCAAAAACCAACTTGGATGGAAATCTTTCACCCTCGAAATTGGCTAAGGCAAGAAACTAGTCATCCACTAGCTCTCTCAATTCACAAATGCAAATTTCTCCAATGATCAAAATCTCTTATCTTGGATCATTCTTGTATTTTATAAACATACCTAGCCTTATAAGGTTACCAATCCATCCACAAACTCAATCCAATTTGAATTAGGGTGTGTGCTCAATATTTTCCAAGTGTCCTCCCTTTCCTAGCCTTCCATCTTCTCCCAATTCGAGTGGGAATCCATTGAGATTCCCCAACTCACATGAGTGCCCTATTGGATACCCTATTTCTACATGACATGTCAGAATGGTCAGATGTTAGCCTTCAGGTCTGTAATATGTCATAAATGTCATAGCATCTTCATCATTGTTGTCATAGATGTCATAGATGTTAGGGAATCTAGCCCAAGTGTCCAAGAAGCTCCCATTTGACTCTTCCTCTCCCATGGAAGTTACATTTCCTTCCAAATTCAACCTATGAGGAATATGGAAAAGTGTATTAGCCTTATAACTCATCCAAAAACATTAGGCTTTCCATGGATTCAAAATTGCAAGAGGAGGATGCCATGTGGCACAGAAATCCTAGCTTGTGTGGGCCCCATAATCTCCATGTGTCTCCATGCTCCATTTCCACTTCAATTTTATCTTGTATTTATTTAATATGCTCCATTATTAAGTATTTATTCCATTCTAATGTCTGAACATCATTTATTATCTCCCTTATTAAAATTCCAAATGTATCCATCCAACCTAGGGAACTAGTAGTATTGATGGAATTGTCCTGCTATGCAATAATAAAAATGGGGACATTACATTACTAAAGTGTCCATGGTTCATTTGGTGATGCTTGTTAATTCTGAGAGTCCCTCTAGGGAAAATTAACTACCACACTATTCACCCATTCCACAAATCTAGGGCTAGGCAAAATATTAATAATTATTGGACAATCATGGCAAGCCACAGTTTCTCTAAGCTCTACACCAATACTATTCATCTCCAAACATTTGAGGAGCTTGAGAGGAGACATTTTTGGGCTAGAGGAAAGGAAAGGTTCAAAGTGGAATCAGAGACTAATTATATCCTCACACTTCAAGCTAGCTTTGAAGTGGATGGGAACTACTCTTTGAAAGTTATTTTGCAATGTTGACTTTTAAAGGGTGTTCAACTAGATATCGAGAAGGGCCCCATTCCAAAGACTTGGAAACATTGGCATCTCAAAGTTCATTATCAAAACTATCTTGCACCTCTATGAGTTTGTACTTATTTGGATCCATGCAACTCATGGAATTTCAAACTTCATTGGGAATACCATTAGGGTGAAGCAAAGATGTCCTCTTTTACCTACATTATTTTTTATTTACATAGATAAGTTGGGAGTATTTTACCCATGATCATATATAGCCTAGGGATAAATTCCTCCTTCACAAAGACTTGATCTCCATTCTTCTTTTTTTCAATGGCATGATCCTCTTATCATCAACCCCTAGGGGATTACAGAAACAACATGATGCCTTATCTAGTTTTTGTGATCTTCATCAACAAACAGTCAACCTTTGCAAAAAATAAAGTTGTGATCATCAACGGGTTGAAGAATTTCCTCTCAAAGTATCATTCTTACTTTCACGGTGTGGATATCGAAATCACTACTACCTACACATAGTTAAGTGTTCAATTTTTTGGGCCCATGTTTGTCTTGAGAAAATCCCTAGATCCTCAAATCAACAAAGGATATGGCTCCATCACTCTTGTTAAGTGTCAGTGCTTTCAATACCACTTTCAAGGCATTTCATCCAAGGTGGACATATTGGGTTCTCAATGGTACTATCGTGTTTCTTCTATACCACTCTATATTTTTGCTTCATGGTCATAGACTAGATCTTCTCTAACATAGTATTTTATTTGTTTTTGTCATGATTTTATATGATTTATACGAACCACCTCTGCACTCCCACTTTGTAGTTGACATTGTTGTATTTAGCAGTTCCTTTGACCTATGCTTGGTTAGTGGTTGGACATTAATAAAATTATATTATATTATTCCTTGAACTGTTTTTGGACTCTAACAAAGTAATTTTTATGGAAATGGTAAAACCAATATATTATATGCTTGAAATAGATTCATTGTTGTATCAAAACCATTAATCAAAGGAAAACCTCCCTTTAATCAATTGTAAATTTTCAAATTGTAAATATTTTCCAAAGGGAAACACAATTTACACTTCTTGCAAAATATTTACTCTACAACAACATAGAAACACAAGGTGCCCTGATATTCCAAACCAAAGAAAACAAATCATGAA
Organism: Pseudotsuga menziesii; assembly: GCA_001517045.1. Classification (NCBI taxonomy): domain Eukaryota; kingdom Viridiplantae; phylum Streptophyta; class Pinopsida; order Pinales; family Pinaceae; genus Pseudotsuga; species Pseudotsuga menziesii. Next base: position 336,653 of record LPNX011081720.1, read on the forward strand.
ATACAAGGTTGCACTGAGGTGGAGTTTACAGTGCATCAACACAACCTATACATATGAAATTCATCCAAGCATGTTTGTTAGATCTATGGAACAAAGCCTCTATGAGACCCACCATGCTTGCTACAGAATATTTTTAAATGCACGTCTTCGACAATTCTTTTCCATCTTGATTTTCGACATTAAACCATTGATTTGATTCTATTTTCCCAGTATCCAATCAAAACATAATTATGCAAGCTTTGCAAATTGCTCTTAAGTTATAAGTTGTACAACATGTTGAATGTTGTGTAACGGTTGAGTTCCATGGAAAATTTTCAAGTGCACACAAAGATGTTACGTGTTCAGCTCCAAGCAAGTATGAGCAAGATGTATGCAATATTCGATAAAAATCATAAATCCAAAATTAAATCTATTTCCCAAAAATAATTGAACGATATTTGGAAATGTTATGTCTCATAATCCATCAGAATGGAACCTGGTATGAGCTTGATATTCCATTCTCTAATCAACAAACATACTCATTATTCTTTGGCACAGCTTCACATTTTTCAACTTATGATGCAGCAGCATCCTGCTCTCCATTCAAAATTCAAGTTAAATGTTGGATCAGGACTAGAAGGGGTCTTCAATTCTGAATTGATGGTCTCTGAACCATCACATTGTACATAACCTATGTTTATTTGATTCTAGATTATGGTGAGTCAATTGAGTGAGTCACTAGGTTGATGATGAGTCAATTGATGAATCATGTACCAAATCCCTCAATTAGGGCAGCGAGTCATAGGATAAGATTTAAGGTTTATTGTAATTAGGATTTTTTAGCATATTATGTGGATCTGAACCAGAATGGTTCATGAATTTTGTTATATATATATATATATATATATGTAAGCCTATGAGGGATAGATAGAGAAGGAGAGAAGAGATGGGGAAAAATAGAGATACAAAGGATAGATAGAGGTCAGTAGGGCCTATAGGAGTCAAAGAAGGCCAATTAAAGATATACCAGGCCTTAGGAGATCAGAACGCAGGTTCTAAGAGAAATTGAATCTATAATTTCCGTGTGTAAATGAATAAAAAGCGTATTCGATATATCTCAGTATGTGTGAATGAATTCAGTCTGAATGTATAAATTTGTGAACTAAATGTTTGGATAAATTCTCTATCCATATGTGAAAATATTGTGTATGAATTTAGGGTTTCTGAAAGAGGGAGAAGCAGATATCAATGGATCGATGCTCTAATCCATCGAAGGAGTTAGATGAATGATCCTTTGAGGATTTTATAAATGAATGTGTGTGTGCATTAACCGTGTTGCAGGTTAAGGAGCCGAAGTTGATCATTGAAGGATCGACGAATATGGATATTCAAGCATGTGTGTGGATTGATTGATTAAAGAAAATCGATTTCGTAGATGTGTAAGTATTATCTTAACTAGTCTCCTTGAGAAAGATCGGACTCTGGGAAATGATCTTAGAAGAAGATCAACGGTCACGATCAAATTCCTCAAATATAAGTTGAGATATGCATCTGATATCAGATTGATGGTTAGGAAGGAAGCCACATGAAATCAATGGTTGTAAAGAGTTGCAAAAAAAGGAATTGGGGGAAGGAAATTGCGGAAGTTCAACTTTTGGAAAAGTTGGATCCACAATCCGCAATCCACAAATGTGGAAACTCTGTTGCAGAAAGGAGATAGTGTAGAAACAGAGTTGTGGAAACTCTGTTGTGTAAAGGATCTAGTGTGGAAATAGAGTTGTGGAAACTCTGTTGCAAAAAGGAGGTTGGGGAAAAATAGAAAATTGTGGAAAGTTGGAAGGTGATATAGATAGTTGTGGAATTGAACCTACGAAAGCATAGCTGCACAATAGAGTTGCAGAAGAAAGTTTAACACAGCAATTTGGCTGTCAGGAAGGGTTTAAATTCCCTCCATGCTATGAAGTTCATGTGTTTTATCTCATAGGTGGAAAAAGCATGCCTCGAATGTGGGGTTGGCATCAGTTTTGGTATCAGAGCAAGACAAGGATTCTGTGTAAGAGGTAAATAAATTTCTGATTTCAATTCATTTTGAAGTTAAAGACTAATAATTGTATTGAGAGGGTTATTCAAGTGAGAGTATTCATAATTGATTGCAGACAGAGGATGTGTGGTTAAATTTGATGATTAGCCATAGGAGAATACATAAGAAATCCTTTGGAAGGATATGATTTGACAGGTATAAGCGTGGAGTTGTGATGCATGGGAAGAGTATTGATTCAAACTACTCTTGATCAATTGAAGAAAGAAAAGGTAAGGCATTTCTGCAAATTTTTATTGAATTTGAATACTGATAGTTGTGAGGGTGTATGTTCAGTCTTGTGCAAGGGATCATAGCAGATATTGGGGAGGAGTATAGGCTCTGCAGTAGGATAAATTGCAGATAGTGGCTATAATATAGAGACAAGAAAGGAGAGTGAAGATGAAAAAGATCAAGAAGAATATCTTTTGAAGATAACAGTGGAGATATTTTCAGCCACTTGTACAAGTGGAAAGTATAAATGTATGGACTGATTGATGTTTGTATTTAACTCTGGTTATATAGGAAAATATTTCCTGCGTGTTGGAAAATAGAAACAACTTCCATCTACGACTAGGTAGAAGTTGTTGGGCAATTACACAGTTGTATTTGTGGGTAAAATTGTCTGAGGAAGTGAGTAGGTGATGCAGAAGCTATCAGGAGGTTTAGAGGAGGTGAACTTGTGACACCAAAAGTTTGAGATAGAGGAAGAAAGTTGATGAGGTGTTAGTGGAAGCTTGATTGCAAATCATTGTTCAACATTGAGGAGAAACTTAGTGATGAACAAGGAAGGAAGATGACCAGGTTGAAGACAAAAGTAGCAAAGACCGGAGAATTTCTTAAGAAGACGAAAGAGGAAGCAATGGTAGAACCCATAAATCCAATAGAGGTTGGAAAAGAGAGGACTAGTGCATGTTCTCAAAAGAGAAGTGGACCTGCAGAATCCAAACATAAGAGAAAAGGAGATGCTCAAAAGTTTCTAGAGGAGAAGAAAGAGAGATATACCAAAAGGGAAAGCTCAAGGAGAGATAGCTTGTTGAGGTATAGCAGACAAGTATGGAGACTTCTTGAGGGAGGCTTAGGAAAGCAGTCCACAAGTGGACATGATGAAGTTCACAAAAGAGAGGGAGATAGAAACAATGACTACTGAAGGTCATTGCAGGGGTTCAGAGGAAATCCACAACAAAATAAAAAAAGAAAGAAAGTCAAGAAGAATGTAACAGGGAATTGCTAGAGTTAGCAAGAGACATTTTGTGCTTTGAGAAGCATATGCAAGCTGCTGAAGAAGAAAACCAAAGGTATGGTTGGGTCATGAAAAGGAAGGTAAGATGGAATTCACTATAGGTAAAGCTACAACAAAAGATGTTTGTTGAATTAAAGAAATAACTCAGAGAATTTGAATCTGAGTTGGAGGTTTCATATTGTGAACCTGAATAGGGTCCTTTGCTTGGAGAGGATGATGAAGCAGAAAAAGAGAGACCAATTGAGAGTCTCATAAATTCTATAAGGAATAGAGATAAATTTATGGATGAGATGATTGTGAGACCGAATGAGACCAAAAATTCTTATGTTTTTTAGACTGATGATTTGTTTGTGATTGCAGGTTTTGTTGCAAATGATGGGCAGTACTTTGAAACTATCTTAAAATTTAATGAAGTCAAATATGATGAATATAGTCTCTCAAATGAAGAAAGGTCTGAAGTATTGCAGAAAAAGGAACTCATTGATAAGTTGTTTGATGGAGGAACACAGTCAGTTGAAGATCTAAAGATCAAGGAAGAAAATGAAATAAGAAAAGACATTTCTACAAGGCAGAATCAAGATTGTATTCTGATGAAGGAGAGAGTTAAATTGTCACATTGGACTGTCATGGAGTTTGAAGAAGAAGAAGATGTGATTTCCAAAATCATGATAGCAGGACATGATTATGTTGTAATAGAAGATGAAAGGATACCATATGAAGATGGTATGAATCCTATAGCTCAGACTGTTGGAGAAATAGGTGATGTTGACATATGGATGTTGTGTTCAGACCAACACAACAAGAGGATGCCAAAGGAAATGTCAACAGGGACTTCAGAGTCTGGTGTTTTTAGAACTGATTATTGGTGTATGACTGCAGGTATTGAAGAACACTTAAAATATGTGTCTATGCAGGTTGTGAAGCATAGGATGGATGCTTTGAGGAAAAAAGGAAAAATTAAAATTAGACCATTAATAGAAGAATATGTTCACTATTGTTTAACAGAACATAAAATCATCTTAGAAGAAGATGGTGCAGAAGAGTGACTAGCTGAAAGTCTCATGAACTCTTGGGAGTGCTCAAATCAGCAAGAGAATATGTTGATAAGAAATTCAATGGGAGATACAAATTTCAATATTTTTGAAATTAATGAATTGTGTATATCTATAGGAATAACATGTGATGAACCTTGTGAGGTTGTCCTAGAATTAAATGAAGAAACAGAGGAGTATCCATGTACTCTTGACATGGATCAAAGCCATAATGTTGTTTTGGAATTGAATAACGAGATGACATGGTCTCGTAGAGATAAACTAGAGAGAACACTTGCATATTTGGATAGTGGTGTTGCTGATAGAGAGGGTAAGAAATCTGTCATGACACGGGAAGAAACTATATTGTCTCAAGGGGGTGATCAATACCTAAAGGAATTTATTGTTTCAAAGTTGGTTAATGAAGACAAAGGAAAGTTTTCTAATTTAAAAAATTATGATGAAGAGTTAGAAATGTTAGAAGACCGGTGATCAATCCAAGGGTTGATAAACATGACCGCTTAATGTTTGATGACAGCATTGGAAAAGAGAAACTAATAAAAGCACTAAATTATTTTATAATTTAGTGTATAGCAGCAGAGAGTCAAGACGACAACAACAGTTTTAGGAAAAAAAGATGCAGATGTACCAGCCAAAGGATAGAGTGGACATGGAAATTGAATAATTAAGGTTGTTGATGGTGAAGATGTCTCAAAGAAGGCATGAGGAAAGAATGAATATTTTCATCATCAGAGCAAAGAAGCAAATCAACAGGAGAAGATAGATGACATAAGGAGATGGCAGAAGCAAAGCTAGTGGAGCATTACAGAAGAAAATTTGGAAACCAGGAGAACTGGAGATGACAAAGACAAACCCACATAATAAGATGGATGATTTGCTACAGAAAAAAGTTTGGGATCCAGGAATATTGAAGATAGAAAGTTATGACCAGGAGGTCATATTTATTTCTTATTGGGGAGTCTGATGCAGGAGCATCTTGCTCTCCATTCAAATTTCAATTAAATGTTGGATCAGGCCTAGAAGGGGTCTTCAATTCTAAATTGATGGTCTTCGAACCACCACATTGTAAATAACCTATTTTTATTTGATTCTATATTATGGTGAGTCAGTTGAGTGAGTCACTATGTGGATGATGAGTCAATTGATGAATCATGTACCAAGTCCCTCAATTAGGGAAGCGAGTCATAGGATAAGATTTAAGGTTTATTGTAATTAGGATTTGCTAATAGATTATGTGGATCTGAACTAGAATGGTTCATGAATTGTGTGTGTGTGTGTGTGTGTGTGTGTGTGTGTGTGTGTGTGTGTGTGTGTGTGTGTGTAAGGATACGAGGCNAGAGATATACAGAGGATAGATAGAGGTCAGTAGGGCCTGTAGGAGTCATGGAAGGCCTATTAAAGATATATCAGGCCTTAGGAGATCAGAACATGGGTTCTGAGACAGATTGAATGTATAATTTTTGTGTGTAAATGAAGAAAAAGCCTATTCGGCATATCTCTATATGTGTGAATGAATTCAGTCTGAATGTATAAATTCGTGAACTAAATGTTTGGATAAATTCTCTGTCCATATGTGAAAATCATGTATATGAATTCAAGGTTTCTAAAAGAGGGAGAAGCAGAGATCAATGGATCGATGCTCTAATCCATCAAAGGAGTTAGATGAATGATCCTTTGAGGATTTTATAAATGAATGCGTGTGTGTATTAACCATGTTGCAGGTCAAGAAGCCAAAGTCAATCATTGAAGGATCAAGGAAGATGGATATGCAAGCCTGTGTGTGGCTTGATTGATTGAAGAAAATCGATTACGCTGATGTGTAAGTAAAATATTAACTAGTCGCCTTGAGAAATATTAGACACTGGGAAATGATCTTAGAAGAATATCAACAGTCATGATCAAATTCCGCAAAGATAAGATGAGATCTGCATTTGATCTTAGATCAATGGTCAGAAAGGAAGCCGCATGAAATCAACGGCCGTAAAGAGTTACAGAAAAGGAATTGTGGGAGGGAAATTGTGGAAGTTCAACTTCTGGAAAAGTTGGATCTGCAATCCACAAATGCAGAAATAGAGTTGCGAAAAATCTGTTGCGGAGAGGAGCTAGTGCAAAAATAGAGTTGTGGAAACTTTGTTAGAAAAAAGGAGCTAGTGCAGAAACAGAGTTGTGGAAAATTAGAAAATTGTGGAAAGTTGGAAGGTGATACAGATAGTTGTGGAATTGAACCTATGGAAGAAGAGCTGCACAATAGAGTTGCAGAAGAAAGTTTAACACAACAATTTGGCTGTTAGGAAGGGTTTAAAGTCCCTCCATGCTATAAATTTCATGTGTTTGATCTCATAGGTGAAAAAATCATGCCTCCAAGGTGGGGTTGGCATCAACTTATAAATTGGAGCAGCCTATGGTTTCCTTATTTTGGTTTTTCACAAAACACAAAGAAATAATTTTTAATTTTTATGATCTACGAGAGACTGGCTCTTTGATTATACTTGGGATTGTATATTCGATTTATAAATTAAGGGGGGGGGGGAATAATCTCGATGTTTAGATAATTAGGTTTCATTTATGCTATGTCCCCTTTAGCATCGTGGCTTGTGCCTTCTTTGTAGAGTCTCACAAGAGTGAGTAGTTAGATATGAGCACTCTCAAGATTCTTTGTACCAAATATGAATTGTATAATTGTACTAGGCATTACAAATATGTCAATGTTTCTATTTTTTACATCACTTATTTCCAATATTTCTATCAACTTCTTAGCAAGCACTTATTTACTATCTATCCAAAAATTGTATAAGCACGATTTGGATTGTTTACCACCATATGATACAAAGGTAACATTAAGATGTATTCTTATCTCCTAAAATATTTATAGTATTCGTCTATGATTAGACGCATAAGATGGTTTCTTATATAGTTTTAAATGTTGTATAAGTATTTCCATGATATTTTACTAGTTTTTCTTCCTTCTAGATTTGTTGCTAATTTTAAGGGTTACCCAGATAGTTTACACCAATGATGAGCAGTATAATAAGTCCTACAATGTTTATATTTATATATATTACTCATGAAAACAAAGTTCATACTACCTTTCACATTTTATCCTACCTTTCATTTTTCATAAGATTGGTTTTTGTGTTAGAAAATATCTACCCATATTTTCACTTCTCATTGCAATATATTAAAATTATTATAAATTTCCTCCTTTTCCCATCCATGTTCAAACATCAATCTTTCCTCCCCTTGGAATTGCAACATTGACTTCTATCATATATGGCTTTGTTTGAATATTTTGGAGCCCTGCTTTAAACACAATCTTGCTTCAATATGTGGATTTGTGGATGCTCTTTCATGTACAAGAAGTTAACATAGGTTGTCTTAGTTTCCTAGATTGGGATATGCCCCTGTTTGATTGTTGATTCAAGGTGTTTTACTATTTGTTGATTCTCAAAAATGCTCCTAATGTGCCCTAAACTTTTACACGCTACTACATGGGTGCTCAAAATTTGAAACTAATCCTCAAATTCAACCTAGAATTAGGAATTAGGCCTATTACTGCTAAAATTAACCCATACTTGAAAATGATGCTCTTCATTGCTGATTAGATACACAAACATGGAGAATTAAGGTTTCTTTCACACCCAGGTTTTCCCAAACTTGAGGGATTAGACTTATTGTTTATATTTCACACACACAGGGCTGCTGAGATTTGAGAAATTAATGCCTAGAATACAGCTACATGTTTCTTTTATGCCCAAAAATATTCAAAACTCCTTGTTGGACACCCATGCAATATATAGATATAAAAATTATAATCAATAAATACTATTTTATTGTTGTAGATATAAGTGAACTAGTTAAGCATTAAAATCCAAAACATAGTGAAAAGTGAACTAGATGTTGTAGGTGACTAAAATGTATAGGCTATGTGGATATTTACCAAGTTTATATCCAAAGGGATCCAACTTCAACTTTTCATCTAGAATGACCATAAATGCCTCCTCTTATCACTGTTTCAGGCCTCTTTTAGATAGGTGTATATAACTGACCAGATTGTTTCATGGTTGCAACTAACTTTAGGGTCATCAAGACTACTTATATGTTTCGTTGTCACTTCCCGCATTTCCTAGAATTACTCCATAATTTTCTTTCTTGTTTTTATAAGGTGCATATGATATGAACTTTATCTTGTTGTTATAGACTTCTTCTTTTAATTTTTTGTTTCCAATAGGCATTTTCCAAAGATACAAATAATCTCTAACTCCTCTAAGGGAAGACTTCCTAAAAAATGACAATAAGACCTTCAAATGTTGGCTACTATTGTTGTGTATTCTTATCCTTCTTTTACTTGTTGGACACTTTTTATCTAGCCATGGTTGCAGTATTCAATGACATTCAATACAAATGTCTCTCCTAGAGTTAATATACACCTCAAACTTTCACCAACGTTTCTCTATATAATATGAGAGTCCTTCATAATTATCACATGAATTTGTAGCTTAGATTGATTTAGATTTGCTCTCCATGGCATGTGGTCGTTTTCCTTTAAACCCTAGTCGGCCACTTGAAACCCTAGAGTTTTTCAAGGTTTTGTGCTACATGCTTGTAGGATCTAAGAATATGTTTGAATACGTATGTAAGAAGAGAAAATGGAGTTGGAATTCAGGAAATTCTAAACATGGTGTTGATAATGGTGTCGGTGGACAGAATTGAAACTATCAAGTATTGGTATCGAGCTTCACGTTGAGTCTCCACTGCCTCGAGAATGGCAGCAATGTTTAGATATTCAGGTTTGTATCCTCCTATTTTTTTTTCTAGGTAACATATTGTGTTTCCCTTTTATTCATGGTTTTTTGGATGTTGTTGTCATTGAGTTCACCTTCGAGTTTGTTTGATTGTTCTAGTTTTTTATTGATTACAAATTGTGTTTCTCTTTTATTAATGGTTTCTTTTATTGGTGATTGAATTCATCAATGATTACAGACAGGGAAAATATTTTATTACAATTCAGCCACAAAAGCAAATACTTGGCATGATCCAAGAGATACAATTCCAGTTTATGGTTGTTGCCTTATGCACTTGGACCTCCAAATGAATCTTCCAGAAAAGAGTTAGATATGGAAGCATCAACAGAAGGAAATAACTTGCAACTGGAGGAAATAACTTATCTGATCTCTTTGATGAAAAATAGCGGTGAGATGATTGCAATGTCATGTGCACAGTGTCACATGTTTGTGATGTTTTAAAATGATTTTCCTTCATGCCCCAACTGTAATTATGTTCATCCAATCAACCTCAATTTGGCATTAAAAATGAAGAATATTATGCCACCCAGGTAGACACTCGATTTTCTTGATTATGATCATGCCAATGTACATGACACAAAGTAACAATGAATAAATGTGTTTTGGAGCTCTCTAGATTGTGTCTTGTCCACTGTAAAGTACAAAAAGTAGCAACAAAGACTTGGCATGATCCAAGAGAAACAATTCTAGTTTATGGTTGTCACCTTATGCACTTGGACCTCCAAAGGAATCTTCCAGAAAACAGTCAGATATGGAAGAATCAACAGAAGGAAAAAACTTGTTGGTGGAGGAAAGAACTTGTTTAATCTCTTTTATGAAAAATACCGGAGAGATGATTGTGGTGGATTGTGCACAGTGTCACATGTTTTTGATGTTTTAAAAGGCTTTTCCTTCATGCCCCAAATGTAAGTGCATTCATCCAATCAACCTCAATTTGGCATTTAAAAATAAGAATATTATGCCACCGAGGTAGACACTCATTTTGCTTGATTATGATCATGCCAGTATACAAGACACAAAGTAACAACGAATAAATGTGTTTTGGAGCTCTGTATATTTTATATGGTACACTCTCTCCCCTATCTATATCTCTATCTACATAACATGTTATATTATACTATGCATACTATACACACATGCACGTTGTAGTACATGCACAAAGAAGATATCTGAGCACAAGTAATGTTCTTTTGAGCATACCTCACCCGATAGCAGTCCAAAAATAACATAAAAAAAAACCATGAATAGTTTTGAACACATTTGGGGATTGTCATGTCATCATCCAGCCCTAAACAACCCCAAACCTTTGATGCTAGTTGTAATTCCTGGGCATATATGTGCCTAAAACAACTTTGTGGTAATTTCTAAGTAGTTTGGGACCTTTTACACCCTTATAACAACAGTGGTGAGTAGCATAAGGACCTTATTCTCAAATCTAGGCATGAGTGGGGTAGAACCATGGAAAATTAGTAATTTTGGGTGGTTTACCAACATGTTTTATGAATTTTGGAACCCATGCAGCATCTAATCAATGGTTTGGGCATGTTGTAGCCCCATCCTACCTTTCAAACATCATTTTGGGTACTTTTTTGTCATGAAACAAGGTATAAAAGGACCTAAAGGATAAAATACAAATATGGGTAAATTTCAAACCTTAAAAGGCAATGTTTGACAGTAAGGAGGTGTTGAGGCCTGGAAAAATCCCAGGTAACAATAGCAGGGATTCTCCCCAATAAGCATTCCCAATTAGCTCGTTATTGTTTGGTATGGGGAATTCACCCGGTTCATGGTCTGACTACCGTAGGTCAAGTAACGGTTAAAGATTGTTTTACCAGTTGCAGCTCGGTCCACCGTTTAAGTGTATTTTTTAGTGTTATGTTTATGTATGATATGCAAGTGCCTAATTAAGTGAAATCGATAGAGATAGAAAATAGCTCACAATGTGATGCGCAGGTTCTTACCTCTCGCCTTACCTCTTTCTCTTCTAAACCATAAACAAAGAATAACTTATGTTAATTCTAACTAATTCTATATAACCTATCCCTAGGGAGCAAGATTGTAATTACTGATCGAGTAATGTACTGTAAAGCATGCATTTAGAATATTACAGATAGCTATTCATATTTCAGAATACATGAATGTAAGTAGAAAGATAAACAAAGAGATAGCTCGTTGTAAGTTAAAACATTCATTACTCAATATAATACGTAAGTTTAACAAAATAAATAGGAAATCATTCATAACATGGAAATAATTCGTAAGTTAGAACGATCTCACAGTTCATAGAAAAATCTGAAACATAAGTAGTTCAACATTCAACCAATCTACAGTATGCATTTGAGACTTCACAGTGCCTTCTCCAGCATAAAATATATGACTTCATTATTATAAAAGGAAGTAGTTCTTCTTACAATAACCTTTCTAGAAATATAGCATGAAAAAGGTCCTTTCTAACATCTATTTCATCTCTATTTATACAAACAAACAAAAACTCTTGAGTTTCCCCCCTAGCCTTTTGGGCTCCCTCGACTCTTCCTTTCCAAAAATTTGTCTTCTAGTGCATGCACCTAGAAAAAAGGATAAATACAAAATATTACATAATTTTCAATTTGTGAATAAGCCAACTAAGTGGGACCAGTTTGTGTCTTGATAAAATAACCCCACACTTGTGCCTATTCACTGATGACTTTGCACTCTATAGGTTCCAACACGCGAATTGCTACTTCATGTTTGGATAGCTGGGATTCGATTTCCTTCATCTTGGGAGTACTCTGACTCAAAGCTTCTTCTAACTTGAGTTCGTGACCTGATACTTGTATAATCTAGGCCTCGATGTCTTTTTCACTGACAAATTTGAGTTTTCCTAGGCTTTCCTCTCCCTTTTGCAGCCTCCCTTGCAAATTCTGAAGATGTTCTCCCCTGACCAGGAAAACTCGATCTGGGTTGTCCGTTAGAATCGGACATTGATTATGCACCAACTGTATACCTTTGTAAAAATCCACACATTTTTCAATAGTCTTTTCAATAGTGGTTTTTAACCTAACCGCAATTTTACAACCAAAATTTAGTATGGCTATCTCCATTTTAAGACCTCCTACTAATTTTTGAGGCATGTCAGCTGGAGAGTTTGAATGGGTTTCTACCCATGCTAACTGATTTTTTACCAGCTCTACCAAATCTGATAATCTTCTCCAGAATTGCATTGAGTTGAGATTTATTTCTTTCAATTTTTCCTCTATTTGTTTCACCTTATACATTTCCTCTGCAAGATTCAGCAAGACCTGATTAATCTCCTTTTGTAACATCGAGGCTAAATTTTTTAATGGAGTGATGTCCATATGTTTCTCCTCTGCTATTTGCAATTTTCCTTTAAGTAAAAGGTTTTGGGCTTCCAGTGTTGCTCGGAATATTTCACCTCCTACGGACAGCAAGGTGTTCCACTGGTCTAAATGGTTCAGATCCAGAACAAATAGATCAGAGGTTGATAACTCTCCCTAGACGTTGTAGATATATGGAATGCAAGGCTTTGATAGTTCACATGTGTACCTACAAAAGATTTCAACATGAAACATATCAAAGCAACCAGAATATGATCTACTAATCTATGTTAGTGACTAAGGAATCTAGTAATATATATCTGAAATCAAACATCAAAAATATATATGGGACAGAAAAATCAGCTTGCATTAGAAATATGAAGAAGTTTACAACCAAGCCTTAGTGTTGACATGCATCTCCATGAAACCAGCTCTTCATCCCCAAAAGCTCCGACTCTAGCTCTCTATGCTCTCTCCAAATGATCTTGGGCCAAGAATCAGTCCAACAGCATAACAATACCTTCAATGTTCTCCCCTCAACCATGGCTATGAGCTCATATTTATAGGGCTATATGGATAGAGATGGTTGAGAAATGAGTGGGTGAGGTGGCCTCTAAGATCCTAAGATGAGGGATCTTGAGCTCAACTAACCCAAAATAGTAGGGATAAGAGATATCTCGAGGCTTATCATCTAGAAGCCTCGAGAAGATTCTATTTTTACCCTTTTACCCAGGGTACCGCACTTCTCCTTCTTTGACTGAGCGGTTATAGTAATAACCACCTATGGGCCAAGGGTGGCAGGTGGTGGCACCGCTTGTGGACAACTGATGAAAAGCGATGTGAATAGGGGTATCGCTCCTAGATAAGGGAGAATAAGCGGTGCTAGGAATTTGTATGACAGGCTGATAAGAAATCATTTAGTCTTCACTCCAGAAGCTGGGATTTTAGGGCAAGTAGGTATGTCAAAGGTCTTATCACATGATGGTGACAAGATTTTGGTATAACAGGATGCCCCCCAAAGCATGAGTCTTATATGGATACTGAAGTGAATAATTATTCACTTACACAAATAATATTACCAAAATACTTGGAATATTAAATAAGCCATAATAATATATAAATTGATGATAGAATAGATATGATACATTTACAATGGTTGGAATTATATATGTCCATTCGTGACTTTCCAACCTACAGTCATGACTCTTTGATAATTATTAATTATTAATTAATAATCATCTATTAATATTATTTTTAATATTTATATATTTTATGTTCGTTACATTGCCTTCCCCTTAAGGGAATCTTTGTCCTCAAAGATGTATTTGACATTAATGTCTGATTTATTTTAATCTGTCATCTCAGAATTCTTTCCATTTTGTATTTATGACATTTGAGGAGATCAGCCAATATGAATTACGGATTCCCCAAGAGAATTGTCGCATCATATCTGTTGTGGTCCATCCAAGATCTATTTTTATCAGAGCTCTGATATATTTTTGTGGGACAATTCGTCTCAATTGTTGCTTGGTATGTCGATATTTTCGCATGTCCACATAAGTCTTCTGTGAATATTCATTTCGACCTTGTCGTTGGTCAAAATGACGATTATAATTAGGATGTTTGTAAGGTGTAAGTGTTGTTTGTTCTTCTTTCTTTTGGATTGCGACAAAGACTTTCTTCACTTCCTTGATTTGTGCTTCTTGGTTATCTAGTAGATTGTTACGATTCTGGATCTTTTCAATTCCTTCCTTTTGCGACTTTTTTTCAATTTCTAGCTCCTTGATTTGGTTATGTAGTTCCTGATTACTATTATTTAAACACTGGTTTTCTTCTTGCTTTTCTAGTAATTTTCCTTTGAGGTCTTCACCGGATTGTTCCCTCTTGCTGTTGTTTTTTGATTTTTTGATTTTTGTAATCAGGGTTTTGTTGTGATTTCTTAATCTAAAAATTTCTTCATAATTGTTGGATATTATTTTATTACTCTTTGCGATCTCTAGCTTGTGTTCTTTTTTAGAGTCGTTATTTTGTTGTTGAAGAACTTTTATCTGTTGTCGATACTGGTCGACCACTGATTCTTGATATGTTAATTTTTGTCATATGCGTGTCAGTTCTTCATCCTTGTTGTTAACGGTTTTGTTCAAGCGTATTGTTTCTACTTTGTAATCACATATTTCTTTCTCTATATCTTGATTTGTTAATCTCTGATTGAAATCACTTTCGTCTTTTATGTTCGTTATAGATACGATAAATGAGAGCTTTGAGAACAAGTTGTTGCCAGGAGACGAAAATGTTGGCTCGATCAGAGTATGCAGTCAAGTAGGAATTTGTAGTACATCAGTATGTTGACTCATAGACGCAAGTAACCAAACTCATAGTTGCAGACCAATACAAGGAAGATCCATGAGTGGAATAAACAAGCATGGCTACTAGAATACAATGTAGATCCATGTGATAGAGGACTCAAACTCAGACATAGCTACTAGACATACAACGTAGATCTATGTCATACAGATGCAAATTTGAGCATAGCCATGACCATACAAATGTGGATCCATGCTAGATATACAAAACTCCATCGCAACCTAGGGAAAAAGAAATGAGCGCTTTTAAACAAATTCCCAGGTCTTCATCTCATCTTCCACAAAATATGATTCTATCCATGTGATTACAAGTCAAACATGGTAGAAACCACTTGATTATCAGCCAATGATGTGAACCGTTAACAAGTGCAAGGGAAAACACCATTAATGTCAATGATTCCAAAGGTACCCTAGTACAATCTACTTAGTGTGAATAGATCTCCTGATGTCGAACACCCAGTTGATTCTATCGATCAAAGGTCAAGGATGTGAACCAATGTCGAGAGTGAGAGAATCTATCATTAAGGCATACAGATCTGAAGGTACTAAATATTGTTTCTAAGACTATTTCCTGGATGCTGAGCTGATGTCGACGGGAATAGTCTCGTCGAAGGAGGGCCATGATGAGTCCCACATCGACGACACAAAACTCAAAACATAGTTCTGGAATGATGTGAATGTAGTAACCATATGACTGACCCAAAAATACTGACACAAAGGTTGTGTATACTGCAGAGGTAAGACTTCTTCAGATTCCCTTTGAACATCGGGTGGCAAAACAAAATGACTTGGCAGCATGACTAAATAGGACAGATACACAATGCGACAGTGGACAATGCATTCTTTTGAAAGACTCAAAGGATTGACATGACTCATGAAAGTGGATCGTCATGAAGATCAGCTGAATACCCAATTGACTGACATGATTGTACAGACAAGTGCCATGTTCAAAGGTAATGACAAACAACTACCATTATTTGCAAAATGATTCCCTTTCCCATTTTCCCTGTCATGATCGATGAGTGCCTCTTTTCGGTTTTACGAGTTCAAAGAGGGTAACAAACACTTGATATAGCTTGTCAGAAGACAAGTCCAGTCCCATATATTTTACCAACCTAAGAGAGGATGGGTTCGTTCCCAAAACAGGTCTCTCAATGTTTAATTTTTAACAAGTCCACTGAAATAAAACTCGGTATCGTTCATGTTTAGAGAGTCTAAACGAATACAGAAGGAGACTCCATGGGGGTCCTTTTTCATATGATTTAGTCTCTAAGGCCCGAAAAAGTGTAAAATCATACCTTAGAGAACTCTTCCAGTCATGATTGCTTGGAGCGTTCCTTTCTCGTAAACAGTATTGTCCGAACTGAGAAAGAGATAACCTACTGTTGGATAGACGACTCTTCAAATATTTTAACGAGTGTGAAGAAGACAAGATCGCTCGACGATCTTTTCATATTTAGGGAGTCTGAAAAGGGTTTAAAGAGAACTCCATGATGTTTCTTTACACAATGTCAGTTTTTACGAGCCTGGAAAGATTTGGAAACGGACTCGACTATCTTTTCATGTTTAAGGAGTCTGAAAGAATATGTGAAAAGAAGACTCCATAACGTTTCTTTGCACAATATCGTATTTTTCGAGCCTGGAAAGAAACTTGAACTAGACTTGGAACTTTGATACTAGATTTTAACGAGCGTGAAAAAGTGTCATAATAAACACTCAACAACCTTTTCCATTTTGTGAAAGTACAAAAAATCCATAAACAAACTTTCCAAATCTTTTACTAAAGCCAACCTGTAGACGACTCATAAACAAGTGTTAAATGCATCCAAAATCAACATTACGGGATTATGACAAATAGATTTTGACCAGAACATGATGTAATATCAAAACTATACTAAGTTAGACCCAAAAAAAGTCTATATAAGGAAAGTAAATAGTAAAAAACCAAACATTTCACTATTTACCTCTTGGTAGAGAGCACTTGGAGCATTTTTTAGCCAAATCTTCCACAGCTGATACCGGGAGTTTCCACCGTCCGTTTTTAGTCTCGTCAGTTGCAGGTAAGAGCTAAGACCTTCTTATTTCATTTCATAGCTTTTATTTTGAGATTTGATGGGGTTTTAGGCCTATTTGGAAAGCCCTAAAATCCTATTTGCGAGCACCACGGTTACCCCTTACGAGATAGGTGGTACCACCCAAAAACCACGCCAAAGACAAGGTGAACAGGCGGTGCCAGTGCCTGTCTCCAACGGGGCACAGGCGGTGCCAACCGTGGAGAAATTTAACCAATGATATATACAAAATTAGTTCATTATTTTGATTTATAATGATTTAAGGATGATATTGATGTATACCATTGGTTTTTTGGCGGGTCTAGGCTTCCAAAATATGGTGATATGGAAGGAAAGAACTCATGACAATGAGGATGCCGTTGCTGAAAGGAATCTGGTGTGTATTACTGCACTCTGGGACTGTGGACTTCTGAAGTTCTTCTGGACACCAAGCATGGTGTCCCACGAGAGACTACTGGAACACACACTGAGAATGTAGAATCCAAAATAGCAGTATTTCGAGGTTGGGGCACATATACTTACAGTGGAGGTAGAAGACATCTACTTCCTAACTGGCCTATCGAGATGGGGTGCCCCTATATCACTGATAGGTTCCTGTGGCGGGGACATTACCACCAAAGAGCTCATAAATCGACACTGTGCACCAGGTACAGGTACATCAGGGAAGAAAATCCCCATCAAGGTAGTGATAGACAGGGCTCTACAGATTGTTCTATTCACCATGCAGAGGGTGGCAAGGAGCCAGGGTGTACATCAAGATTCTAGGGCACATATGCTATATGCCCTAAAGGCAATGGAAACTACAATGTTCAAATAGGTGGAAGCATTGCTTCCAATATTCAAGGACCAGCTGACTAAATGTCGGCAGGGGGAGCTGAAGAAATTCGGCTTCGGTTCCATATTAGCTTGTTTCTTCTTTGAGTGAGTCCCAGATGAGGCCTCGGGTGACTCTTTGGAGTCTAAGAGCACGGTACCCCCACATGTTGAGGTAGGTCCAAGTCATGGCTCGCACAGGAGTGGGTAGGGGCAGAGTGAAGTTAGGTGATGCGTTCTTCAGATGGCTGTAGGATCAAATGCTCATGGTCGAGGACTATGCCTATGCAGGCACATATTTTATAGGTGATCCTGACCTACCACTCCTGTCTGGAGGGCAGTTGAGAGACATTGGTAAGAAACAAGAAACCCTAAAGATGAAAAAATGTTTTTATGTTTTATACATTTTATATTTTTTATGATAAGTGACAAGACCTATTTGTCTTCATACAGATGTTGGAGCAGTGAGGCCTGGAGGAGCATCTCCATTAGACAGGTGAGCCAGAGCTTGCTTCATGCCACAGGGTGATGATATCACCAAGGAGTTGGAGGAGAACCTTGAGAGGTTGACTTTGGACATCCCAGATGCTGACAGAGATGATCTTCCAACTAGATATCAGAGATCTACGGCGGGGGTACCAGGAAGATTCAGCAGGCTGCTACGCCAGTTGGCTCGAGCAGTGATGTGCTATCACGAGCACCACTAGTAGATGAGACATGTATACTGAAAGCTGATAGCTTCAAGATTTTGTATGATGATTTTTCCTGAAAGCCTGCATGCTTCAGAAGAGGTCTCGAGACCTATTTTTTGTAACATTTTTTGTATATATATATATATATATATATATATATATATATATACAAAATTCTACATGATGTTTATACATTTCAAATGGATGAATGCATTTTCTATGAGTTCTATGTTTCTTTAAATGTTTATTTACAATGTACCATGTTTGATTAATGTCATGAATGGGAAATATGCCAATCTAGGATGTAATTAGCCAATGAATCAGCAACTACATTATGTTCCCTAGGGATATGCCTATATGTAATGGTTCCAAATGATCTTTCTAGCAAACGTACCCTCTGAAAGATGCAGAGGAGCACCGGGTTCCTAATGGTGTAGATATGGTTTAAATGACAAACCACAAGCTGAGAGTCCTTCAAAACTACTAGATCACGGACATCCTGGGAGGCAGCTCCTCTAGGTTACTTGGTTCCTCTCCTGAGTCTATCCACGACAGATGATCAGGTCCGGCATTTAATCTTCCTGGTTTTACAATGATTTCAAAATCATACTCCTGAAACAGGAGTAACCATCTACAGATTCTTCCCCCTAACACTGGTTTATTGACCGAGTACTTTAAAGCATAATGGTCAGTAAACATCTTGAATGAGGAACCCAACAGGTAGTGCCTAAACTTTTGTATCACATACACCATAGCTAAACCTTCTCTCTCTGTAGTGGTGTAGTTCTTTTCTGTAGTGGATAGCTTTCTACTTGAGTATGCTATAGGGTGATCGATACCTCCTTCTCCTGGCTGCATTAAGACGATCCCTAGTGCGATGCTAGATGCATCCACATGTACATGAAATGGATTGGTCCAGTCTGGAAATACTAAGATGGGTGTTGTAACCATCTTTTCTTTAAGAGTGTCTAGACTTTTCTGGCATTCCTCATTCCATAGGAATTTGACGTCTTTCTTTAACAGCTTTTCCATCGGTGTTGTGATCTTTGCATAACCCTTAATGAACTTTCTATAGTACCCGGTGTGACCAAGTACTGTCCTTAATTGCTTGACTGAGTTGGGTGCTGGAAGATTTACGATGATGGAAATATTTGCAGGATCTACCATCAAGCCTTGTCTGCAAACAATGTGACCCAACAATATACCAAATGGCGTAGAAAATATACATTTTTTCAAGTTCAAAGAAATCTGGTATTGCCTACATTTCTCTAACATCAGTCTTAAATCTCCTATGTGCTTGTCAATTAATCCAAATACAATCCAGTCATCAAAATAAACCTCTAGGAATTTATGGATGTAATCCTTAAATAC
Organism: Pseudotsuga menziesii; assembly: GCA_001517045.1. Taxonomy (NCBI): domain Eukaryota; kingdom Viridiplantae; phylum Streptophyta; class Pinopsida; order Pinales; family Pinaceae; genus Pseudotsuga; species Pseudotsuga menziesii. The sequence continues at coordinate 356,434 of LPNX011081720.1, forward strand.
AACAACTACTACTCTTGAAAATATAGTTGGTGCATTTTTAAGACCAAAGGGCATTACCGTATACTGGAATGAGCCCCATTTTATCACAAAAGTGGTCTTATATCGATCTTCTGGATGGATTCTGATCTGGTGATAGCCTGAAAAGCCATCAGTGAAGGAGTAGACCTCCTATCCTCCCACATTGTCTAACACTTCATCAGTAAATGGTGTCGGGAACGAGTCATGAAGTGATGCATCGTTGAGTTTACGTAGATCGACACAAATTCTGATTTCTCCTTTGGTTTTCTTTTCTTGCACGACCATGGGACTAACCCATTTGCTTTCTTCTACGGGCTCGATGATGCCTGCTGCTAGCATCTTATCGATCTCATCCTTAACTTTTTCTTTGTACCATGGATTTAATCTGTATGGACGTTGTTTGATTGGCCTAGAATCCTCTTTCAATGGTATCCTCATTACTCCCAGATCTCCTATTATTCCCTTCATTTCTGTGAACTTAGTGGGGAATAAGTCCTGATAGTTGTGTAACAGATCTGCAATGTGTGCTACCATTTCATCATCCCAATAGTCTCCAATAGAGGCAAAATTTGGTTCTATGTTTGTGCCAATATTGATCTTTTTAATCTTGATGGGGTCTGTGATAGATGGAATCTGTAACTTCGCTCCATCAACATCGCGAGTCCCTTCTGACTCCAGAATGTTGATGCTGCGAGGATCCTCATTCTCATCCTCTGGTTCTGCTGCGAAGTTATAACACACAAGTGCATCTTCTAACTGGATGGCCCACTCGGGTTGAGTATGTACTGATAGGGTACATTCCTCAAATATCTTAGTCTTTATGATGTCGAGAGCGTGATCGATACTTGGATACTCAGATTCAAAAGTGAAAGTGAGTTCAAAGTTGTCTATCATAAGTGGCCATGTAATGGTTCCTCTGCGCAACTTGGTCTCAGTGTACCAGTTCTTTGGAATTTTATCTAAAGTATGAATGAATAGGTGAACCCATTCATCCTCTGGAATGTCCGACCAATTCTGTTCACACATTTTAATATGTGATCTAGGGTCACTTTGTCTTATGTACCTCTGCTATAGATACTCCTTGTCGTTAGAAAACCTGATCTCCATCAATCTCTTGAAGTCATCCCATGATGCGATATGTTCTCTATGTGCATGCCACCATCTTGCAGGTGTGGCTCTTACTGCAAGGTCAATGACTGACATCCTCTGCTCTTGAGGAATTTCCTGTTCAAACTGTTCTAAAAAGTCATTGACATCTGCTAAGCCATCAAACAATGGAGTATCCTTAATTTCTGCGCCAATCCATCACAGTGACTTAGTTATAAACGCACATCTGTGAATTGAGACTTCGTAAATTCTGTTCTGCCAGTTCTCTAGGCCAACATCCGAGTTTGATGCGCATGAGTTGTCGCATCACCAACTAATGTTCCCTTTTGCGGTTGGATTGATGTAGTTGATCTGATTGGCCATCATTTGATAGAGGCTCTCCATATTATGTGCCTCATCCTCTGCTCGGATAGGTTCAATATATCTGGGACCCTGAAAAGGATCCAATGGTGGGATGACCCAAATATGATTGTCCTCGAAGGTCATCTATCTCTTCTTTAAATTGATAACAACCATGTTACCGATTTCCCAATCAATACCTAGTAGCACTGGGTACGGTCTACTATCGCCCATGATTTCTATAACTTCAAAGTCCACAAAGTTGCGAACTCCGTCAATGTCAACTGGCACCTGCGGTAATCAACCCAGGGATGATACCCGCTGCTAATTGGCTAGTCTCAGATGGAAAGGTGATCTGGCTAACTTAGGGCTACCCATCTGTTCCCATGTCTGCTTAGTCAGAACATTTACCTCTGATCCTAAATATAGGATTACCTCATCCATTTCAAACTCTCCGACTTGTGCTGTGAGTCGTATCTCTCTTCTTGTTCTTAGATATCCCATAATATTATGAACAACACACTGCACATTGCTCATGGAAGAAGATAGCTAAAACTGATCTATGATGCGTTGAAGCTCTCTGATAGCTTTCTCATTTCTCACGAGTGTTAAGCATCTCCGCAGGAAGGATTGTACACTTCCTATTGACTCATCCTTGTCGCACCTTCCCGATGTGGTAGCCTGCGATATCTGAACAGGGATAATGCCACATGGTGTTTGCTACGGTACGCCCCTAGACGACTGTACCTGCGATCCTGATTGCGTAGGGTTATTAAAAAAAGTCTTAGCTTCCTGAAATGTCTCTTTATTCTTCTACAGGTCGAGTGGTGTTGATTTAGTAGCGGCTTTTCGCACCCACTCCAGACCTGTGTTCTTTTCAGTATCCGGCGATGTCCCACTGGTGGAAGCACCGCTGCGAGTCACAATGTTGACTCTTAGTTCTGGTTCCTTCTGCTCAGCAGTAATAAGCTAAATGTTATGTTGTACTACTGGCTTAGGTTCCCTGATCTTGGCTATCAAGGTAGGGCATTCTTCTATAGCGTGATCGTAAGATTTGCAATAGTTGCATGTGGTAGTAGGGCTCTGACAGTCCCTAGCATAATGTCCTACAACTCCACAGTTGTAACAAGTGATCGGTCCATGACCACGGCCAAAGCCTTCACCACGTCCAAAGCCTCCTCCATGGCCTCATCCTCTGAATCCTCCTCCACGACCTCCATGAGCCGGTTCATGCTGTGGTCCTGCTGCTGGACCTGGTGTCTCTAATTGGACTCTGTATAAGTCATGTTTTCTCTTGACCATGATATCATAAGCTCTATAATTATGTTCATCATGTCCTAAGGACTTACAGAAGTTACAGTATAAGTTCTTAGGTGTCTGTACATACTTCTGAAGTAAAGGGCATTGCTGAGGTGGGTGTCCTCTTGTTATGTATAGTTCACACCACGGCCCTTGCATCTGTGCTAAGGGGTTAGCAGCCCCACTTGCTAGATATTCAACAAATACTGGACAGTTATCTTTAGTATGGCCTTGTGCTTTACACTTTATACACCATATTTCTTGTGCAATCTCTTTTCCTTTCTTAATCTCATGCATCTGTAAGGTGAGATTAGCTAACTGGTTCTGCAGGTTTGTCATACATGTACTAGTCTCAGCTAGAGGTGATGCCTCTAGTTTCATTGCCATATCCAACGCGTCATCCTACATCTGGAGTTTCTGCTGCATCAGTGGCAGTTTGATGTGGGGGAGTAGTGCTGTAATGAACCATTCCTTGTGCTGCTCCGGCGCAAACTCAAAGCTAACATGGTCTATAAGGGCTTTGAATTTTTGATCAAAGTCCCATATTGACTCTGTAGGTGACTGTTTAATGTCTTTGAGCTCTGTAATGCACTGTGACTCAGACTTAGGTTTCTTAAATTCTTTGATCATGGCGGTCCTGATCTGTACGAGCGTTCTGGGTACCGCTGAGGTATACTTCCTATACCATGTTAAGGCTCATTCCCTAAGTGTGGTGACCAATTGTACAATTTTAATATTATCGTTTTGGAGCCCTTTAATGTTCCACACGGCTTCACATAGAAACCAATGCTGCTCTGGGTCTTCTTCCCCTGTACCCTTAAAGGTAGGTAACTTCATATCATCCCCCATTCTATTTCTACCTGGTGGATGCTGATTTGCTGTGTTACTACCACTCAGTGGTGTAGATATAGGTGATGTAGTGGTAGTATGTACTGTATGTGAGCTAGTAGATGAAGTTCCTACGGGATTATTCTGAGTCCCGATTGATTTGTGTGGGGTGTAAGGATGGTAAGGGATACCCCCTTCTGTTCTTTCTGTATTACTGTGACTCTGTTCTCTAGTATTGTCTGAACTATTTTCAAAGACAGAAGATATGAAATCTACTTTATATTTCTTTCCACTACGTGTATGTCCAAGTTCATCAAAATCACTCTCAAACTCTTGTGACATTACACCTACTGAACTTATACATATGAATATATATCAAGTACTCCTTTTTCATGTAATAGCATCCTAACGGACAACTTTAAAGAGTTCAGGTACTTACCATGATATCCTTTGAAGAAGTACCACTCGGCTTCGTTGAAGCTTTTTCTCTGTTCGACTGCAAACTCTGTGATGAAGCCTTCTAGCACACTCGCAAGCCAGAAGTCTACTGCTCGTGAAATGGGATTATCAATGCTCCTGATAGTCTGAACCAGCTCTGGTGTCCAGACAATGTTCCTTTTCTTCTTGAATATGTTCTGATCAGTCAACTTTGATAACCAGTCGTACAACTCATTTCCATAGGTCGCAAAAAATATCCTATGTATATCAGTGAAGATATGTTTTTGTAACCAGTCCTATGTACTCAGTCTAGGACTCTTGTTTTCTTTTACAGCAAATTCTCTTTCTGTAGACTCAACCCACTGGTTGAGTTCTTCTTTAGTAGGATGCCAACAGAACATTAGCTCTTCAGTTTGTTCAAAACCGGCAACAGAACCATTAGTTGGTTACTATGGGCAGACCCGGGTTTACTTATAGTGTACCAAAAACACCCCTAACTCACTAGCCCTTTCGGAAACAGACCACAGAGCAGCCTGAAGTCTCACCCGAAGTGATCTTAGATGGGTTGGCTAAAGACTCAAGTGTCCTTAACCAGGTTCTGTAGCATCCTGGTGTCCCACGGCTCTTCTTATCCAGCGAGTTCTTTCTGTCAGTCGCAGTTCTCCCTTCCTCGCGGACTCTAACAGGGGGAGGACTCCTATCGCATCACAGCAACTAGGACGATGAGCAAACCCTCCCCTCCGCGGTTCTCCCTATCTGTGATATCCCGCACTGGCAGCTCCTCTGTCGATGCGATATCGCCTTTTGTCAATGCGATATCTCCTATAGTACGTCCCAAAGCGACTCTCAAGGTCCAAAGGGTTTCTCACTGGGAGGAATAACTCGGATAACCTCCAACAGGGTGTTAAACAACCTTACACGAACTTCACAGTTCAACACACTCACATCACTATAATTAACTTACTAAATAAGTATACTAGAAGCACTTAACATAGTGACTATTACTGTGTGAAACAAGCACTGATAACTTCATAAACAGACACTTGATACATTTACACTTGCCTCTAACCTTCTATAATACTGTAACTGAATGAGAACATACAGACATTTACTAACTGATATATGGCATTCATGTAATAGATAACAGATAGCAACCAAGTAAACCACAATCACATGAAGCAATCACATAACACACTGATTTTACATGGTTCACTTCCAGGGTAGAAGCTACGTCCATGGGAACTGGTTTATATATTATAACTTGGGAGAGTAAACATAGTTCCGCTGCAACCTCATATGCAGCTGAGATCTTCTGGGTAACTCCGTGCACACCGCCAGGAGCCCTTCTTTCTAGATCTCTTCTCTTCTTATATTGCTTCTCTTACAATATACTCTTCCTCTCTCTCTCTCTCTCAATCCCTACGGATTGTTACATACATACTCTAGGAGTTAGCTACTAGTTACAGTAAGATACTACAGACTGAATAATAGAACCAGAGCTCGGCTCTTCTATATTACAAAGATCTATGAGCTAACAGATCATCGACTATCTGAATAGCTAATTAGCTAACTGACTAACTAGCTACTAACTGACTAGCTAACCTTTTACAATACAAAATACATCCCTTTATAGGTGGCCCGAAGGTCTTGCCATTACAACACTGTGGGACTCTCCCAATAGTAGCCCAAAAACCCTAACTGTGACAGTCGGTCTATCTGTACTCGAACTGCCGCTTTCCATCACACCACAACTTCCTACAGTCTTCCACGCTTCCCGGCGCTGACTATGGGTACCGGCGTCGCTTCCTTTTCTGTCCTTTGTCTTCAATACCTCAGCCTCATTGCTCCTTTTCCTTTATGAGGGTAGCTGAGCCCTCCTGTCTTCGCTGCTGCCTTAAGTGTAGTGGTTGAGCTTTCTCCTCTCGGCGTCTTAGGTACTGTTACCTTTGACTTACTTGTTCCAAAATAGCAACTTTTCCTGTAGCTGCGGGACCCTACTCCAACAGTTATTCAAGTACAAAAATCTTGCTTCCTCTGCGGAAGTTTCTGGGAGAAGTTCGACGGCGAGTTGTAAAGATGGAATCTGACATTAGATAGGCAAGATAGCTTCAAGTCCATAGACAAGCTGGAATGGCATGAAGCGAGTGGCTGTTTTCACAGAAGTTCGATAAGCCCAAAGAGCAGAAAAAAGAACAAGATGCCAATTGGATTTATGATCTCCAACCATCCGACGAAGCATAGTTTTCAAAACCTTGTTAATGGCCTCTACCTAACCATTAGCTTGCAGATAATATGCCATAGAGTTTTCATGGCGAAAACCTAGCTTGGCACTCAATTCCTCCATCATGTGATTACGGAAATGGGATCTGTGATCAGTGACGATGGACTACGGAACTCCAAATCTAGCTATAATATGATTGATAAAGAAGAGAGCGGTAGTCTTACCATCTTATGCATATGTAGGCATGGCCTCATCCCATTTTGTAAAATAATCCACGGCTACGATGATGTAACCATGCCCCCCGACTGAGGTAGGATTACAATGCATGAATTCAATCCCCCATTTGGCGAAAGGGCCGACGGCAATGATGGGGTGAAACAAATCAAGATGGGTGCACTTTTTGGGATAAAAATGTTGGCATGGTGGGAATTTCTTAACAACCTCATGACAGTCTTTGAAGACAGAAGGCCAGAAATAGCCAGCGTGAAGAATTTTCTGGGTTGTAGTCATCCCAGATAAATGACCGCCACATGCTCCAGAGTGGTAATCATTTAGCATGTGTTCAGCCTCCACATGAGTGAGGCATCTCTGAAGAATGGATTCAATCCCAAGACTATACAAGGTATCATGTAAGATGAGGTAGTATTTCACATGGTGCTGGATATAGTGACGATCATCACGAGATAGATGTGGCTGAAAACGCTGGGTCTGGAGATAAATCAACAAATATCCATACCAAGGATTAGTAGTGCTAATAAGGAACAGGAATTCATCCAGAAATGAATCGTTGGGCTCATATTCCATGGTAGCACAGGGAATGTCACATATAATATTGGAAAAAACCAAGGATTTCTTTGATGTAGCCTTGGCAAACTTGAGATCAAACTCCTGAAGGATGATGATCCAATGGGAGTACTTTCCCTCAAGTACCTGACAAGTCAGAATGTAGTACATCGAGTTCTGGTCTGCCAATACCATGGTAGTGCGAAGCAGAATGTAGTGACGAAATTTTTGCACAGCAATGACCATGGCCAAAGCTAGCTTCTCCACATGTGAATAACGGGTTTCAGAATCAATAAGATTCTTACTGGCGTAATAAATCACATTCTCCTGACCGTGGAGATTGTCCTGCACTAAAACCATGGCAATGGTAGTAGCGGAGGCAACAATGTACAAGAGAAAATCCTTTGAATAGTATGGGGGGTGTATCATGGGTGAATGAGTCAGAGCATGCTTAAGACTATCAAAGGCACGTTGGGCCTGGTCATCCCAGAAAAATGGAGTGTTCTTCTTGAGGAGACGCATATAACCGTGCATTTTCTTAGCGAAAGTGCACACGAAATGACGGAGAAAGTTTTCCTTCCCCTGCAAACTTTGGAGTTCAAGGATGGTGGTTGGGGCTGGTAGATTAATGATGGCAGCAATCTTCAAAGGATCAATCTGGATGCCATCTTTGGATACCACAAATCCAAGCATACATCTCGTCTCAACGCAAAAAACACATTTATATGGATTGAGCCATATATTATAATGATGACATCTCAGGAATATGGCTCTAAGATGACCAGGGTGGTCCTCCCGTCGCTGTGAATGAGCAGGGAGGTCATCAAGGTAAGGTTCAACAATATGTTTAATGTTGTGAAACACATAGGACATCACATGCTGGAACATGGTGCCAGCATTTTTCAAGCTGAAAGGTAACTTCTTATACACAAAGGTTCCCCATGGGAAAATAAATGTCGTCTTATGCTGATCGACGAGCAATATCTCAATCTGATTGTAGCCAGAGAAGCCATCCATGAAAGAAAAGATGACACTTCCAGCACAGTTGTTGATAATCTGATCGATGTGCGGGGTAGGAAATTTTTCTTTGGGACAAGCTTTATTTAAATCCCTAAAGTCGATACAGACTCTAATGGTGCCCTGCTTTTTGTTGACAGGGACAACATTCGATACCCATTCCATCAGAGGTACATGATAAATAATACCAGCTTTCAAAAGTTTCTCAATCTCAGCTTTAATAGTTGTGGCCTTCCTAGGATGGACTTGCCTAAGTTTCTGCCTGACAGATTTAGCCGTGGGATAAGTTTTAATCTTGTGGACCACAATGGAAGGGTCAATCCCCGGCATCTCTTCATAGGACCAAGCAAAAATATCACCGAATTCCTTAAAAAGTGCCTTGTATGCTTCAAATTCATCTGTGGAGCAGTTCTGCCCAACATGAACATGCTCAATAACATCAGGCTTGGCTGATATGTCAATTGGGTTCGTATGAGTAATGTTGCAAAGGTTTCCTTTAGAATCTATATCTTGCAACAATATAGGACTTTGCGGGACGTTGACAATATCAATAGGAAACAAGGATGCAAAATCATAGCTGCCCGAACTGGTATTGGGGAGGAACATGGATCTATGATGGTGATCCTCCCAAATGGACTCCCCCGTGTTCATGACCTCTAGGATGGACTCATTGAAAGGGAAAGTCTCAGAGAGATAGTCTAGAACCAGAAGTGAAGGTGCTAACCAGTACGGTAAATGGTAAGGATCCGAGGCCACTAAATGAATATCATTAGTGTGATTATCGGAACAAGTTTGAATGGTGTCATACATAGCTTCGTGTGGACTCAAGGTGGACTCAACAACATTTGTGCCCTGGGGCTCAATATCAAATGAGGCGATCATGTGTACTGTCGCGGTATCTGTGCTAGGAGGAGTGGAGGGAAAAATCCCCATAAGGGATGAATCCTTTAGCATACCTACCCCAATCAACTGGTAAGGAGGAGGGGACTGACCTAACATGGGGATGTTATTATCCATGGAGGTAGTAACATCCAGCGTACAGAAATCAAGCTGATCAATAGGAACAATTATCCTGAGATGCGGGAAATTGACCGTTTGAAATACTATTGAAGCAATGACATTCATGGCATAGAACCAATTCCTTCCTAAAAGGAGGTTATAATATAGAGGGGCATCTACCACTTCTACTTAGATGGAAACAGTTTTTCCCTCCAGCTCGACCGCTAGGGCTGATATGAGGCCATGGGGTAGGAATCCCCTTCCATCAAAGGATTTAAGGGTCGTAGGTGATGTAACAAGCTCGGGAGAGCCAAGAGCTTTCCAACAAGTAAGAGATAACACTGAGGTCGAAGCTCCTTCATCTAGTACCATTCAAAAGACTTTCTTTCCCACTACTTTAATAATGATCTGAAAAGAAAGTTTATGCAGTAATCTAGGTTTATAGTTCTCAACATTGAAGTGAATCAAATTAGTGTTATCGGGGTCTACAGCTCCTAATGCATTCAACAAGTTCTTGCACTGTGTAAGACAACTTTGGAGTACTTCTAGGGTAGACATCGCAAAAGGTGTCTGAGCAAGATCTTCAACCACATTATAGAATTGAGCAGCTCGGGCATTGGGATTAAAGATAGCCTTCCGAAAAGTACTCTTTGGTGGGCACAAAATCATATCGAGAGTAGGCTTCTCGATACACAAGGGGATAGTAGACGAGGATTCTGGAGAACTAGTGGAGGGAGCTTTCCTTGAAGAAGATTGGTCTTCTTGCTTGTATACGAGTTTATCATAATTATAGCTTTGAGTTTGTAGATGGATGGTATCTGAGGACATCATACAAATTTCCTCTGATGAACTAGAGTTAACCTGGTTTGACATGTGGTCTACCAGTTGTTGTTGAGAGGGAAAGGGATCTGTAAGTACTGCAGGTGCGGGGTTAGACTTCAAAAACTGGGAGATTTTGTCCCGACGGGGACACTCCTTAGAGAAGTGGTCACCACCACATAATAGACAAGGGTATTTAGCCTTCCTTTTCCCTATGTTGTTGTCATTATGGGTTGATTGTGGGGTCTCCTGTTGGTTTCCAGGTTTTTTATTTTGATTTTTACCTTTCTTTTTATTAACTGAGGTTTGAGTAATTTGAATAGAATTGACATCGACATAAATCTTGGGAGTCAAAGTAATAGCAGGTTGGGTTTGCTTGGCAAGTTTTGTTGTGGATGGGGACTGGATTGAACCAACAATCCCATCAATAGGTACTTCTGCTGATGGCTTGGCAGGGTCAATGCTGGGGTGAGGAGCTTGAGGAATCGGGTCATAAAGGGTCCCAGACTGGGAATAGACCAAGTCTAGGTACTAAGCCCAACTAATAGCCTGCTCTTCGGTAACGGCTATCACCTTCTTCTTGACTCCTCCGTTTAGGCTCAACTCCTAATGAAGCCAAGGGGAGTAGACCCTATTGAGTTACTAAGGATAATTACTTAGTATGGTTATGTTAAACTGAATGATTTACTTAGGAGTTTGAAGTTTAACTATAGACAATCAAAGATGACAAGATACAAAAATGAACACACGAAAGCACAATGCTGAGACACAATATATATATATAAAGCAAGAAAATAATCAGTGCCTTAGAATGGAGTCAAAAAATAGAATCAATGTACTTGTATGTGCTTGGAGTGAATGTTTTGCAATTGCCTCTTGGTACATTTTAAGTTAAATTTGAGGTGTGAGTTGATTAAAATTAGGAGAAGGGGTGGACTCTAGATATACTCGAGAGTACTTGGAGTATGTCCAAAACTAAACCTTCACAGCTACCTGCAAGGAATATGTGGGCTGAATGGAGTCTCTGGGGCTATTGTTCATAACGCACCCATTAGGGTGTGACAGAGATCGGTGCCTCGAGGTCACTTTTCAGAAGTTCCCGCTTCCTTTGGGTATTTTGCCACCGTGATGGTTTGATCTAGGTGTTGGATTTTCACCTGATGGTTTGTCAATTTGGGAGAGTGAGTCCTAATTATACCATTCACTCAAGTGCTTTTGATACAGCTTGACTGATCAGATGAACCACATCCAAGTGCAAATCATACACACCGGAGTCTTGTCAATTTTAGTAAATTTTACAATGGGTGTTCTTATTAAAAGAAAACCCTCCAGGAACCTCTTTCGATCCAAGTGGATCTCAATCGAGGAATCAAGGAGGGGTTAATTTTATAATGCTTACTAAAACAAAATATGATAGCAAATGAAACATAAAATATGAGCAAACCACAATTTTCTAATTAGACTACCACGAACCTTTCTTCACCTTTCGACTCAAAGGAGGCTCGTGGGGTAAGTATTAAAGTTACTTTGAAAAAAATAGAAATGGAATATGGAATTGATTTTATGTCAAAGTATACTACCTTTCAGATTAATGCTACTCTATATTACAAAAGATGAACGAAAAGCAAAAAAAAAAAGACATGGACGCAAATCCCCCCAGGGGGGATGGGGAATGGGCTCGAAAGAGCCTATTCAAAAATTATTTTTATTAACAGCGGTTACAATATCAGAGAACTGATATAATTCCTCTTGATCCTTATATAGAGTGAAATCAAGAGCTTACAAAGTGTGAAAATTAAAGGTTTTAGTCAAATGGGAGACCCCTGGGGGGGATTTGAACACTCCTAAGGCCACTTTCGAACAGTAGCTTCCTTTATTTTCTGTCAAACCTGATAAAAATCAGCAAGCATATTATACTAAAATATGCCCAAAATCACTCTGAAAGTACCTTTGGGTCAGCTTACTTTTAACAAAAAAAAACTAAGTTAAAACTTGTTAAATTGGGGTAATCTAGTTATGCAAAAAGGAACCAAGGGAAAGCAAGATTTCCTTGGGATCTTAGCTTGCTATTTGGGCATCCAATAAGATGTGCACTTTATTGCAGAATATGAATCTTTAAATAATGAAAAATAAACTACCTTATGAGCAAGTTTTAGATCTATGACTTAGCTACTTGCAAAAAGGGCAATTCCTACACCTAGATCTATATTTATGAAATGATACTCTTTATGAAATTGCATATCTAAGAAGCAAGACTCTTATGAAATAGATCTAATAATATATATTCAATTCCTAGAACTAGATCTGATCACAAGAGGGAGAGACAGGTAACCGAAAGATTGAATTTTTGTAAGAAATGAGAAGAAGAGGAGAGAAGGTCGGCTCGTTACTTGAATGGAGCAAGCTAAAAGGAGGCCCTTTTTTGGAGCGCTGAGGGACAGAGTCCTGCGCTTATTGGATAAGGAATGGTGTCAATCTTGATCCACACCTTCATCCAATCGGGAACCTACAACTAGATAACACAATCCTGCACAACACCTCGTGAGATCTGGATATAGATGTATAAAGCAACAAAAATGAAAGATCATGCAAAAATAATCTTATTTAAGCATATACCTAAAAATTTTGAGCATACATCATATGGATAAACAAGATCAAGCAATCTAACTTGCCTAGTTTACACCCTTACTTGATTCAACCGAATCCTTAAAGCCAGAACACAAAAGTGGCACAGAATTTGGAAAGAAATTGAAGTTACCACATTAGCAGCATAACACTGAGAATCCACACAAACACATGCACTACACAATATAGCCTCCAAATCTTCTTTATTCACAAATGATGATTAATACACAATTACAATAGCAAGCCCTTCAATCCAGCTCTAACTAGCTTGGAAGAGGGAGCTTCTTCCTGGATATATACAAAAAATAGGACATCCAACCCAAGGGGGGGTACAATTCCTCAAGGAATCAGATCAAATCAGCTAAAGGAGAGTCCATCAATGCCTGATCTATGTCTAGTTCAGCCAGATCTGAGTCTCGCTGAGTGCAACTGTCAATCGGGGGGATGATCTGACTGACACCTCAACCTGTTGACTGAAGCATCCACCAAAAATCATCTAGATGAGCCAAAAACGTGTGGAGGAGAGAGGGAGGGTGAAATTCCCCATAAAGGATGCTGAAGATCATCTCTGGATCTGATTTGATCACCTCCTTTAGTCAAGGAATTGTAAGATCCAGTCAATCTGCTTCAGATCTGATTGATTTCAATCAAATCGGCTAAGAATCCACTAATCTATGATTTTGGATTTGCTCCATTATTCATCAATTTATTAATTAAAATAATCAATAATTGATTTTTTGGGGCTTTCCGACCTGAGTGATGGAAAATCACTCAAAACTAGGCAATAGTGGGTCCATGGGTTTACCTAGTGCTCTTAGCTTGAAAATGAGCACCTACATGAATGAAACTTATTATTTGGCCCACTTTTATTACAAAATCAAATTTTCCAATTAAACTATTAAAAAATAGCCTAAGTTTTGGAAAATTTAAATTTTAATAAAAAAACACTAAAAAAACTAAAAATTTGAAAATTTGAAAAAACCTAGGGGGACTTAGACATGTTCATATGACTTGACCATGATGTCTAGCATGTTTATAAATTGACACAATAACCTCAATAGGCCTAAATGCCAAGCCGACCACCCCAACTTTGGAGGTATGGAGTGAAAACCTCAGAAATTATCATTCGTTTATTCAACAACCAATAATAACCAAGGGAAAAAACACCCTGGGCTGATCAGATTGACAAATAAAGTCTAAGAGACCGAGTCTTTTATAGACACTATCATGCTAGAACATTTATTACAATTCCCCCATGGGGTATGAACATGTGATATAGTACAACAAGCACTTCCAAGAAGTACTTCCAAAGGCCTTCTTAAGTCCGAACAAGTTATCCTTGTCCGGCTCATCAGGATCACTTGATAAAAAACCACTAAGTACAACTTAGGTGGTAACAAGAACTTTCGAGCAATATTAGTCAAACTGATTTTGTTCAGTATGTCTTTTTGACGTATGCTTTCTTTCTGGGAGACTTGTCTCTTTTAGCCTTTTGGCTTTCATTAGTGGAATGGGATCATTTAAATATAATACAACTGCTTACCCTACTTCCTTTCCATGGGTCTTTTGTCATTAGCTTCCTAGGACAAAATTTTAGTGTGAAGTGAATGGAGCCTCAAAATAGTATTCTGGACTTTTCTAACCTTAGTTATTTCAGAGGGATTAAACAGAACTTCAATGTGTTCATAATCTATTTAGATAATCTACTAATCTTAAAGGATCCTTAATCATGATGTATGTGCAAATAGCAAACAGTCTTGGGCCAAAAGATTTTAGTTTATCCAAAACTTGGATGAACTCCAAAACCAAAGGTTGGGCTGGTTTATTGAAACATAAGGTAAAGCAAACCAACAAACAAGAAATCAAACTCTAAGAAAGTAAAATTGTAAATCAAGCAGAACTAATCTAAATAAAGCAAAGCTGAAAACAATCAAACATTTCATTTATGTACAAAGAAAATTAAAAAAGCATTAAGAAAAACATGGCTTGAGAACTAAACCATTTACTAGCAAGTTCTCTTCCCACCCCTGTAAATCTTGCAATTTGTAAGTTTAGAGGCTTAGTGATCCAATCTGTGAGTGATCCCACTTAAGAACCAAATCACCTACTTCAAATTCCTTCTTTTCGGCCTTGTGCTTATCAAAACATATCTTCACCATTTCCTGTTGATGTTTAAACATTTTTTTCGATTTGGATCTAGACTCCTCTAACTTTAACAGATTATTGATTCTGATTTGTAAAACTTCATTGTTAGTTTCTCTAGAGTCTTGGGCTAGTCAAGATGATGGCAACAGAATATTGGGAGGCATGATAACTTCTTTCCCATAGACTAGAGTGTAGGGTGACACACCTAAGAAGTTCTTGGGTGTGACGCTATCATCCCAGAGTGCATTAGGCAATGCTAGGTGCCAACTCCTTTGATTTTCTATGACTGTTTTCTTCAAAATCCTAATGAGGTTTTTATTTGTAGATTCTGCTAGACCATTACCTTGTGCATAGTAGTTAGCAGAATAATGCAGCTTAATTCCTTTTTCATTTGCAAATGCAGTAAATTTAATAGATGAAAAGTATGAAGCATTATCAAAAAATGGGGAAATTGGAAACCCAAACCTAGTCATAATATGGTCTTGCAAGAATCCCATAACTACATCTTCATTCACTTTTCGCAATGGAATGGTTTATACACATCTGGTGAAGTAGTCTGTTGCTGTCGGGATATACTTATGCTACAATGAAGAATTTGTATTGATCTCTCCAATAATGGAAATCCCCCATTGCTCGAATGGTTTTGAAATAATAACTAGCTTTAAAGATCCTACTGCCTTTGCTTGTCTTCCACCGCTCCTTTGACAAGTATCACATTTCCTAACATGAGCGTGAGCATCTTTAAACAAAGTTGTCTAGTAATAACTGGCTCTTAAAATCTTGTGTGCTATTGTATCTCCTAAGAAATGACCTCCAATAGGTCCATCATGTAGTTCTAACACAACCTTATTTACATCTTCATGTTCCAAGCATCTGAGAAAAACTCCATCGTAGTTTTTTTTCTAAACAGCACTCCATCAATAATCTAATATAAGGCTGATTTTAGGTGTAACGCTCTCCTTTGCTTTTGATTCCAATGTTTTGGCAAGTACCCTTCTTGAAGATAATGAACTAAGTCTCTATACCAGGATTCTGGAGCTGTGAATAAAGGACATACATCCACCATGTGTAATTCAGCTTCATTATCCCAATTGTTATCTTCATTGTCTTGACTCTCAGCCATCAATTTACAAAGCCCTTGTCCTTTGACTATTGTTAACCCAAAAAATTCCTCACTCAGTTCTACATGGACTACACCACCCAAGGACACCCATGATCGACCCTCGTAACACCCCATTAGACCCCCACACCCTCAAAAAGGCTTAAGAATGAAGAAAATGGCTTAAAAACCCCAAAAAAGAGCCGAAATAACTCTCATAGGGGCTAAAGCATCCAAAAAGGGGCTAAAACCCCTTAAAGGAGCCTAAAACCCTTAAAGGAGCTAAAGTTAGGGAAGAAGGGGATAAAATCCCAAATAGGGGCTAAAGCCCTGAACAAGGGCTTAAAACCCTAAAAGTCCCCAAGAAAGCGATAAAAGGAGGGGTGGGGGTCACTCTCAAAACACTCCTCTCTTGCATACTGTTACGCTGCCCATGGATGCCTTGAGACCTCTTTGCCTCTCAATCCACCCATAGGCCCCTCTCTTCCACTCACATTCCCCCATTGAGCCATAGCTCCTCCTCCATTGCTGAGTAAGATAGAGAGGTGCTTCCTTCCAGCCAGGGCATGGTGGCCCATTTCACCAAAGGAGAGGTATAACATTCTTTGCTTATGTGTTTTGTTTAGTAGTTTAGTTATTTTCTGACCCATGTCTCTTTGCAGGTTTGATTTCTAACATGTTTTTTCAAGTTTTTAGTTTCTAATAGTTGTTTGTAGGTAACCAAGGTGAAGCCCTAACCTTGTTTGCAAAGGGGCTCACGGCTATTCTTTCTTGTTCTTTGCTTTTTGTTAGTTCCGATTTATTTACTGCATTTTCCACACGCAGGAACCTACCCTTATATCCTATAGACAAAAGGGATCCATTCATATCCCTGTAGCAAGGAGAAATCCCTGCTACAGAACTGGAAACCATACCAGGTCGATCCCACAGGATCCCTGGGTTAGTTTTCAAAGTTTTAGTTTCTTGTTCTGTTTTTTGCCCTAGGTTACTTTTTTTGTTAAATGTAGCTTCGATTGCTATTTATTTACATTTTCAGTTATTGTTGAGCCTCCTCAAGGCCAATCCAAGCCTAGTTGGCCACAGTACCAGTTACTATGGGCCATTCTGTGATTTGCAAATCACTCAACTGTGCAAAAATGGACGAACCAAATTTTTGCAAAATTCACTTGTGTTCGGGCTCATTTTCTGCCCAAACAGTTGAACCATTTCTCAAATATTCTCACAATTAGGGGTAAAAGGGCTCGTTTCTGAAGTGGGTTTTCAACCGTTTGAGGTAATTCCTCATGGTTTGATCAGAATCCACTTTGCAAAAAATAGGACCTTTACAGGTACGCGACCCATTTTTGGGCTTCACTGTTTGCTTTTATTGGGACTGTCAGTGCGGCTCAGCCACCTCTGTCCATCTGAACCATTTCATTTCTGTTTCTGTGTCATTTTATTGCAATTTCATTTACATAACAAATTGTAAATTAAATACTCAATGGGTTAATGAATATAGTATAACTAAAATTGACTTAAAATCAAATCTTGCTTACCCTTCCTCCTCTACCCATTCATCACCCTTCGGGGTATTCTAGGATACGACGAAGGGCATAGCTCATATGGTCCTAGTCCCTTCACTGAATATTGTTCTAAACCATTAAAAACGGATGACTTGGAAGGTAGAGGGGGTAGAGAAGGAGGGCTTCTCACGGCGCTAAGTGTCCTCCCTGTTGACCAACCTTGCATCTGGGAGGTGACCTGTGGATCTACGGATGGGCTTAGTCCCATTGTGTTGAGAGCCCAACACCTTCTCTTGGTATAAGAGGAATATAGGTGTAAGGTAGTCACCTAGTTAGGCTATCACATTCAGGGTTAAATATGTAT
Organism: Pseudotsuga menziesii; assembly: GCA_001517045.1. Classification (NCBI taxonomy): domain Eukaryota; kingdom Viridiplantae; phylum Streptophyta; class Pinopsida; order Pinales; family Pinaceae; genus Pseudotsuga; species Pseudotsuga menziesii. The sequence goes on from LPNX011081720.1 coordinate 374,037, forward strand.
CTATTTACAAATTTCTGATTATTCACTGCTTGCACAACAATGATATGAACTCTGCAACAATATGATGAATTCATAAACCATTTGCAGCCACCTAATACCAGAAAGACAGAAAAACAAATACACCATACCAAGTAATCAACCCAACTCAGTTCATGATGTTGAGAGAGCCTTAAAATTTATCAATTTACACTAAGTTCAAACAAATCCGCAATCTTTGAGAACATAATTCCCTGACTACTTCAACCATGGGAAGTACTTGGGCTCATCCTAGAAACTCATTGTGAGGAGTACCACAAGAACCCCAAAGTAGCTGGCTGCTGAGAGGAATTGCCAAGCGAAACGGGCAACGACCCCCACCGATTGAGTAGAAACGCCCGTGAGGAAAAATCCAAGCGTTGTCTTCTGGAAATCTTGGTGGCCGAGTGACCACCTATAGCCAATAGGAAGCCATTGAAACTAGGGTCCAAACATCATTTCCATCAGTTTGATAAACATCTAACACAATTGATCCCCCACGCTCTTTCTCACGCCTAAGAGGCGAACCACCACCATTTTGGACATTAAACCGACATTGTCGAAACCATTCTCAGCAATCTCCCACACCATCAGAAGGCCACACAGCCTCTTATTCAGATTCAGACCCATACCAATCTGAACCAGACCTCCATACTGCGCCATCAAGCCCCACGGCTGGTGCAAATTCGGATCCATTTTCTGGCATAACCATAGCAAGTGGACCCATGTCCACACCACAACATGTCACTAACAACCCCACAGGTGGCCCAAGCACAGTCATGCAAACTGTCATCAGTCAGCTGCCACCACCCATAGTGACCAGCCAAGCTGGCCCACTTGCAACACACGGGGGTAGTGGCCCTTCCACAAACACTTCCCCTCCTGCCACACAGGGGGGCAGTGGACCATCCACTTACATTGCCCCTACTGTCATACATGGGGGAAATGTCCCCTCCACCCACACTGTCCCTCCCACCACAATTGGGGGCATTGGCCCATCTACAATGGCACAACCAATACCCCCAGTTATGCAGGTACATTATGCACCTGCAAACCCCACCACCATCCCTTCCCCATCTCACATCAACCTAGGGTCCAATCTGCCTTTCATGGCTCGTCTTAACTTGCCTAATTTGGCTCGATTGACAAACGATCCCATTCGCCATCAAGATTTTTGGCCTCCAATGCCAACTAACTTGCCATGAGACATCCCCAAGTTTGAAGGCAAGGTAGGGGAATGTCGCCAAAACCATATTATGACATTCCATCTATGGTGCTCATCCAACAACATCGTAGATGATTCCATTAGTCTGAGGCTATTCCAATGCACCCTTATAGGTGTCACAACCAAATGGTACATTGAGCTACCGCAAGCCAAATATCCAGATTTCAACTCCTTAGCTTTCATGTTCCTATAGCATTTCCAACTCCCTATCAGATATGACGAAGGGGTGGAGATCCTGTTATCCTGTCACCAAAGCACTGCGACACATATAACCGACCACATCCATGAGTGGCGGCAACGTCACAGCTTATGTAAAATCCAACTTGACGACATGATCTTCTTGGATTGGTTCCTCAAGACCTTTCTCCCGCCCATAGCAAAAGACATCGCATCCGAACGTCTCCAATCTGAAGAGGAGGTCATACTAAAAGCCCAACAGTTTGACCTTATCTACGCCTAGTCTGGATATTTGTACATCCTCATTCCAGACGCCCCCCATCCAAACACGTCCTACCAGGATGCACTAGGAGCATCCCATGCTGCGGATGGCATCATAGACTCAGTCTCCCAACAGCCACAACACCGTGTCCGACACCACCTTCCATTACACCACAACCAAGCAACACTGCTAGTGTTTCTTACCAAAACCAAGCTCCAAAATATGCAATAATGATTTCCCAGTCTGGAGCAACAACTTCCTACGCACAACCTGTGCCACCGCAGCAGGATTAGGCCATGGCTTGGCCAACACAGCAGTATGCGGGGAAAATTCCCACATTTATGGCACTGCCACCCCCAAAAATCTACTACGCATCACCAGTGCAAGCAGTTAAAGCCCTCGCCCCTGATCCACCCGCTCCGTTGGGACAAGTGTTCGCACAACAAAACCATCCCAACCAGCCTGCCCCCAATAATAAACAAGGGCAAGCTAGAAATAATCGGCCTCGAAACCAAGCCAATAATCAACCGCAGGGAGGCGGTCAACAACCAAACCCTCCCAACAATGCCGCAGCAAACCGACCCGCCCAAAACCCCCCACGACAGAATGCACCAAGACACAATGTCGCGTTGCGCACAAACCAGCCATGCACACTCTGTGATGTTTATGGGCACTACACATTCGAGTGTCCCCTCATGGGTCATGCTAAGCAGGCCATTTAGAACGAAGTTCAACAGGCTGCCAACACTGCAAATCAAGCCCAACCAAACCCAACACCACAAGGACCTCCTCTTATGGTGCTTCAAAACCCACTACCAGTCCAAGGATTGGTGGCAACCACTCCCCCTCCCTAGGCCAATCCCAACGCTCCAGGGACATCTTCGACGACAGAAATAGCTGTTCACCACCTGCTAACCATGACAACTGAAGAGGTCAACTTACAAACTAGACGGAATCAGTACGGTACCACCACTGAACCCACTAACACATCAGTGGCATCTACGTCCAAGTTGGTCAATGCACCTCTTTAATTACCCCCTTTCCCCCACCCCCCCATACACCGAGTGGCCAACAACGCCACAGCTAGAACTGATGTCAATTATAGCATTGTGGATGATTTGGCCCAAACACCGATAGCCATGTCCGCTGTAGAGGTACTCAAAACATGCCCAACATAGCAGAAAGCATTACTAGCCACCCTTGGGGCCATAGACCCCTTCGACTCCAATTTTATCACATTCGACATGAAGACTGGAAAACCACGCATGCCATCGACCATCACATTCCAAATCCTGGTATCTATCCAGAACTTGGTTGTGCACCGGTGCATAGTAGATGAGGGGGCATCTACGTGCATTATGTCTACCTTGGTTTGGCAGAAACTTGGATCCCCAATTCTGCAACCATCCTCTACAACTCTACAGGATTATGATGGCCATCCCACTAAAGCCTAAGGAATCCTCCCCCATGTCCCCATCACATTAGCTGGGAAGACAGTGTTGATCGACATAGAGGTCGTCAACACTCAACTGGACTATAACCTTCTCCTCAGGAGAAGTTATATGTATGCCATGAGAGCAGTCGCATCAATTGTTTTCCATCTCATGATGTTCCCTCATGAAGGGAAGATTGTGACAGTTGATCAACTCACTTATCATGATCCATAAGGGTTAACGACACACACTTATCATGGCCACCTTAAGCCTACCTAACTTCACATTGGGAATTCCGGTATGGTATCTCAATCCACCAGCTCAACCACCAATGCCCCAGGTTGTTTTAACCCCGGCGCAACACATTGCAGTGGAGTCTCACCCTCCACCCGACCCGCAAAAGCCAACCGCCGCACCTGCATCCATACCGCCCCACCCAAAAAAGGCCAGGGGCAAGAATGCGAAACCTATCGCAGAGCTATGACAAGTGCCACCTTGCATTGTCTACGAACAATAGGGCCACCCAACTCAGATTTTCCCTAAAATCCCAATGATCCATGCGCATTTAGATGCCATGGATACAAACAAAAACATCCCCGTGGTTGAACTTCCAACCGCATCGATAGTCAGAAACAAGGCATTGAGAACAAACCATGCTTGTGCCCTTTGCAGTTTGTATGTACATTTCTCTCACCATTTCCAAGACCTGCCCAAATTTTGAATGGATCTAGCTGACCTCCGTCAACATTCCCTTGAGTCTTAAATCACCTTGATCGAAGAAGTTCACCCCCCACCGCCTTCTTCAGACACCATGTCCATTTACATGATGTCCAGTTCAACTAACCCGGTTATCTCCACCTCCAACGATGGTCCATCAAACCTGTCACTCCGTTGCTTCAACAACGATGAGGAGATACTTGAATCTCTGACCACCCAGGAATACCCATGGGATGACATGCACCATCGCTCATTATTCCTCCCCGAAGAACTTGTGTTGCATTCTAACCAGTTTTTCGTGGAGACCAAAGATTTCATCCATGGGAAAGTTGACTGGTTCAAGAACCCCATCCCGGCACCTGACGCCTTCGAAGAAGGGAACATGGCCAACATTTCACCCACCATCAAAATCGAAATCTCAACTAATTCTGAGATTGTTGAAGAAATCATGTTGGGGCATCTTGCTCCCCGAAAGAGGTCACTGAAGCTCTCTTCCAAGAATTATGTGACATCTTCGCCTAGTCATACACTGAAATGCCTGACTTAGATCCATCCATCATGGAACACCACATCGACACATGGCCCGATGTGGCACCTATACGCCAAAAGCAATGGCCCATTCACCCTTCCAAACTGGTCGCGGTGAAAGCCGAGATAGAGAAGCTACGCACTGTCGGCTTCATCTACCCCATTGCGTACACTACTTGGGTTTCTAATCTTGTTCCCGTGAATAAAAAATAGGGTACCATTCATGTTTGCACAAAATTCCGTGACCTCAATGGGGCATGTCCCAAAGACAACTTCCCCACACCCTTCATCGATCAAATCATCGATGCGTGCGTCGGACATGAGGCCTTTTCCTTCATGGATGGGTTTTCCAGCTATAACCAAATCCAAATCCAGAAAGAAGACCATTATAAGATGGCATTCACAACCCCATGGGGCACACTTGCATATCAAGTCATGCCCTTTGGCCTAAAAAACATTGGAGCCACCTTCCAGCAAGCCATGACATATTGTTTCCATGATCTAATTCACATCATCTTGGTCTACCTGGACGATCTTACCGCTCGATCACCAAAACAAGCACAACATATAGATGACTTGCGACAAGTATTTTTACATTGCCGCAAGTACAAAATTTTCCTTAATCCCCTCAAGTGTGTTTTTTGTGTCCCAGCAGGCCGTCTACTCAGATTCAACGTATCTCACAAAAGGATAACAGTAGATCCCCTCAAAGTTCAGGCTATCCTTGATCTCCCTTCCCCAAAAACTTGACACCAACTATAGAGCCTCCAAGGCAAGGCCAACTTCCTCCGCTGCTTTGTATCAGAGTACGCAACAAAAGCTTATGGATTCATTTTCCTGCTCCGCACAAAAATCCCCTTTGTTTGGGATCAGCAAGCATAAGAATTGTTTGATGCACTCAAACAAGCCCTGGCTTCTGCACCATTACTTTCAGCACCAGATTTCACCAGAGACTTCATTCTCTATGTGTCAGCCTTGGACAACGCCATTGCTGGAGTCTTGGTCCAAGAAGACGATGCTCACCATGAGCACGTGATTTACTACATCAGTCAGAAGCTAACAGGACCCCCACTACAATATTCACCTAAGGAGAAATTGGCCCTCGCCATCGTCCTCTCAGCTCAGAACTTGCGCCATTACATCATTGCAAACCATACACGTGTAGTGGTGGATTCAAACCCAATGCGGTACCTCTTAAGTCACTGCCTTCCACAAGGTCGAGCAGCCAAGTGGGTAGTCATCCTCCAAGAGTTCGACTTAGAAATGTTTCCCTGAAAATCACAAAGGAACTCATGCTGGCCACCCTCATGACCGATCTGACCCCGTTAACCACTTCATCAGCCCCCAAGGATGATCTCCTTGATGATTTCCTATTCGTCATATCCATGGACGACCCATGGTATGGGGACATCCTTCTTTATTTACAAACACAGAAGTTCGCAACGCACTTAAGCCGTGAGGATAGGCAACGCATCCGACATCAAGACATTCACCACTTGCTGATTGGAGATGTTATGTATCGTTGAGGCATTGATACCATCCTACGTCGTTGCCTCACCCATGACGAGGCTGAAACCATCCTCAACGACTGTCATAGTGGAGCATGCGGTGGCCACCTTTTAGGCCTGGCAACCACCCAGAAGATTCTACGCGTCGGCTATTTCTGGCCCACCATCTTCGCTGATTGCATAGAGGCAGTCAAGCATTGCTGCAGCTGTCAACTCATTTCCCCAAATGAAAGAACCCCCCCTGCACCGTTGCACCTCATAGTCACATTCGGGCCCTTCTACAAATGGGCAATCGACTTCATGACAATCAACCCCGTTTCGGCTAATGGTCATAAATACATCATTATGGCAGTCGATTACTTCACTAAGTGGGTAGAGGCCATGCCCACATTTGATTGCAAAGCTGAAACCGCAGCACACTTCTTCTTTAACCATGTTATTTCATGATTTGGTGTTCCTAAGCAATTAGTCTCAGACCATGGAGCACACTTTCAAGACGCCATATGGGCTGAACTGTCAACCATGTTCAAAATTCGAACACCAATACTCATCTTCCTACTACCCCCAGGGAAATGGCCAAGTTGAAGCAGTCAACAAGATCATCAAAACAATGCTCCAAATGATGGTGGGAAACCATAAAACCAATTGCCATCACATGCTATTCTCCACCCTATGGGCTTATCGCACATCCACAAAAACTGCAACCGGTTTCACTCTATTCTGCCTAGTACATGGCATTGAATCAGTACTCCCTATAGAGTGCCAAATACCGTCCCTCTGCCTCACAGTAGAACTTCTCCCTGACACTTCACCTTTAGAAGAATGACTCCTCCAACTCGAACAAACCATAGAAGACCGTCAAGCTGCCCTCCAAGCCATTGAAGCAGCGAAGGGGATATGGTTCTAGTCTACGACCAACCCAATGATAATTTGGGCAAAGGCAAGTTTGAGTTGATGTGGTATGGCCCGTACCTCATCCACCATTGCCTCGAAAAAGGGGCATACACCCTTATTGACTCTGATGGACAACTCTTAGAGAACCCCCGCAATGGGCTCTACCTTAAGAAATTTTACACTTAACATCACCAATGAGTCGCTTCATTTTCTTTTCTTGTTTTTCAATGTTTCTTACCACAATTCAGGGGCAGCACCATTCGCTGCTAATCTAAACTCACCCGGAACCTATTCGAGACACCTCTCACAACTCCAGGCCCAAATTTCTATCTCCCCAAATTTCTATCTCCTTATGAGACCATCGTCTCATGTTTATCAAATTAATTTTGGGACCATTTCCCACAAGTCACCTCGGTTTACGAGCCATGACATGATGATGCAAGTGTCTACAAACTTGTACTTGTATCACACTTCTCGACCGCTACTCATGCGAGTTTTCATGCCACCGCCTGTTAAGGGTTACCATGTTTTTAGTTTTGTTTTGTAGTTTAACACATAGTTGTCTTTTCTATCCACCGCACCTCACGCGAACCTCTGGACCACTGTCCACAAAATGATTAATTTTTCTTTCATGTATTTGGCATAGAAGTGCCCCTGGACTTGCACTCACATCACATGTAGTCAAGTCCATGCACGGCAACACACACACATGCTCTCCTGACCTCTGTTTAAGAGCCACCTCGGTTTGCGTGCCTCTACTGCACTAACTCGTGAGCCTCTGTCGTGATTTATCCCATGCATGAATTGGTATGTTTGAGAGCCTTCTGCTCCGTCCATACTGCGCAGATGACCTTTGGACCTATGTCCACCGTCCTGACATGGGGCACCGCCTGTGCCACCGCAATCGGTTGACCACACTGGAGTTTCGTTTAAGCTCTTTTTTTACTCTTAAAAACAATGAAAAGATTGTCGAGCATAGCTACTTCCTTTCCCGCTCGCTAAAGTGTAGGAAAGGGCATCTACATCGTCTCATTTACCTCCTTTTGCGGACCATGTAGACCATCAATTGAAAAGGACTTCCTTGGAACTCTCAAGCCAAGACTATTCCCCTCTGCATACTTTTATGCTTTCCCGGGCAGAGGGGCCACACTTTACGAAAAAGCTCACCACGGGTTGTCGTTAAGCTCTTTTCCAGCCTTCTCATCAAGAAAATATTGCCGAGCAAACTTGGTTTCATTCATGCTCATAAAAGTATCTAAATGACTGTCCAGTCAATATAGGTTTAACCTTTTCTAGCCTGATTGGACTACCAATGGTAAAGAAATCTCTCATCCCCTACAGGATGGGTGAGCTCTCCTATGTATACTTTTATCCTTTTTCAGGCACAGGATACTACCAATGAAAAATATCCCCCAATGGAGTCTTCTTCATGCTTTCAGACTCTCTAAAATTAAAAGCACCATCGAGCATTTACTTTCTCAGGCTCACCAAAAATCCACGAGATCGTACCATAACGGTGTCCCTAGACACCACCCCACAGAAAATAGTTTGGCAGCATTCCCCCTTTGGGTCGCCTTTGTTTAGAGTACTCTGCAATGTGTCTTCCTTGGATCCCATCAATATCAAAAGTTTCCACCTCCTCCAAGTATTTTCCATCTGCAGTAACATTCCCGGTATTACGGCTATGATCCCATTCCCATGAATCAAGTTTCATTTGCTTCCTAGTTCGCCCTGTCATCATAATCTGAACAAAGGAAGTTTGAGTCTACCATACTCCCCCATGCCCCTGTTCAAATCTTTCCCTCCCCCCCCCCCCCCCCCCATTCAGTGGTTCATTCTGCAGATTGTCTCACACCTTTCGGTTATCTCCCTCGCACTTCTGGTCAAGGAAACATCATTACCTTGACTAGGGGTAGGTCTCCCTCTATCGATGACAACACATATATTCTAGAGGATAGACCCAGAGGTCCTTGTATCCTAGTTTCATTAACCTCATTGATGAGTTCCTTGGACCACTTGAGAGGAGTCATTAATGCCTCTCGGGATGGTAGTTTCTCACGTGCTCGACTCCAACTACATCATTGCACCGTTGAGATTCGTACAGGGTTTGGTCCGCACAGTACTTGGTCGAAGACCCCGGATGTCACCTGACTCTAGCACATTGATGATTCTATTCGAGGGACCTAAACAGGTTATGTCCCTTGTGATTTCTGGGTTGCGTTGGAGACAGTGTTTAGAAGCCCTAGTAGTGCTTCTATATAGATTTATGATTAATGCAGCATACTTGTACCATAGAGACTCTGACTCTCAATCAGCAAGTCCATACAGCTATGTATCGTCCCAAATCCAGCAGGTCATTAGTCATGAAGATATAGCATTCCATGAGAATGCCATAGGTCCAATGTACCAGATCGATATTGTATTCAGCCTCACATTGAGGCAACCATTATTGTACCATCAGTTGTATATGATCGACTCTTGTATTTTAGAGCATAGATCAAATTATTCTTTTGACATTGTCACGAGCATGGGGATGCCTGCCTCATCCATATACATGTCACACATTATTTGTATCTCACCCACTGATGGGAACCATATTAATACAAAAACCAAAAGCCACCATGCCCCAGCCCCAGAAGCACCACCTCTACACAACAAATCCTATGATGTTTGTCGGCCACACGATGAGCTCCTGTCCTCACACATCAGGGAGCAATATGTTAACCTGAAAAATTTGTCACTCAACTCTACATGGCCTACACCACCCAAGGACACCCATGATCGACCCTCGTAACACCCCATTAGACCCCCACACCCTCAAAAAGGCTTAAGAATGAAGAAAAGGGCTTAAAAACCCCAAAAAGGAGCCTAAATAACTCTCATAGGGGCTAAAGCCTCCAAAAAGGGGCTAAAAGCCCGAAAAATGGGCTAAATCCCTAACCAAGGGCTTAAAACTCTAAAAGTCCCCAAGAAAGCTATAAAAGGAGGGGTGGGGGTCACTCTCAAAACACTCCTCTCTTGCATACTGTTATGCTGCTCGTGGATGCCTTGAGATCTCTTTGCCTCTCAAGCCACCCACATCCCCCTCTCTTCCACTCACATTCCCCCATTGAACCATAGCTCCTCCTCCATTGCTGAGTGGAGTGAGATAGAGAGGTGCTTCCTTCCAGTCAGGGCATGGTGGCCCATTTCACCAAAGGAGAGGTATAACATTCTTTGCTTATGTGTTTTGTTTAGTAGTTTAGTTATTTTCTGACCCATGTCTCTTTGCAGGTTTAATTTCTAACATGTTTTTGCAGGTTTTTAGTTTCTAATAGTTGTTTGAAGGTAGCCAAGGCGAAGCCCTAACCTTGTTTGTAGAGGGGCTCATGGCTATTATTTCTTGTTCTTTGCTTTCTGTTAGTTCCGATTTCTTTACTGCATTTTCCACACGCATGAACCTACCCTTCTGTCCTATAGACAAAAGGGATCCATTCCTGCCCCTGTAGAAAGGAGAAATCCCTGCTACAACTATGGTTGCTGGTTTGAATTCTAGATCATACTCTTGCAAGGTTGTTACCCAATTACCTCTTATTTCTCCCAACTCTTTCTGTACAAAAAGAAATCGGACTATCGGGTGTGGAACTATCACTTTGGTACAATTCTTAAGGATATATAGTCTGAATTGCTTCACCGCCTTGAAAACTGCATAAGCTTGCTTATCAACCGCGAGATAATTCAATTCAGCCCCTTCCAGACCAATGCTCATAAACGATATGGGGTACTCATCTCCCTCTTCTTCTTTTTGCATAAGCACCACTGCTAATGAATCATCTGAAGCAAAAGTGTACAAGATAAAATCTTTTTCAAAGTTGGGACTTTTAAGTGATGGTGCATAAGCTATGGATGTCTTGATCTTGTTAAATGCATCCTTCTTTGAATCAGTCCACTTGAATTGAACACTTTGCTTGATCATTTGTTGCAAAGGTTTGACTTTTTGAGCAAAGTCTGGCACAAACCTTCGCACAAAATTGATTGTCCCCATAAACGACTGCATACCTTTTTTATTATGGGGTAAAGGGATATGTTCTATTTCCTTAGTTCTCTCTAGGTCTATTGATATCCTTTTTTTCAAAATAACATGACCTAATAGCTTTCCTTCTGTAACAGCGAACACACATTTCTTAGGATTTAAAGAAATGCCATATTTTCTACATCGTTCGAAATTTTGGTTCAAATGAAACGCATGTTCTTCTCTCTTCTTAGAAAATATCATGGCATCATCCAAATAGACCACTACACTTTGTCCAATCAGACCACAGAAAGCTATGTCCATAGCCCTTTGGAAAGTTTCTCCAGCGTTAATGAGTCCAAAGGGCATTCTTATATATGCAAAAGTCCCCCACTTGGTTCTGAAGGTGGACTTGAGTTTGTCTTCCTCCGCTAATAACACTTGGTTATAGCTTGAGAATCCATCTAACAAAGAAACCAACTCAGAACTTGAAACCATTTGCAATATATGTTCCATGGGTGGGACAGGGTAATTGTCTTTGTAGAATGCACAACTTAGATTCCTAAAATCAACACAAAGTTTGATCTCTCCAAACTTCTTTGGTAATGGCACCAAATTTGGAACCCATTCTGAATGTCTAACTTTGAATATGATATTAGCATCAAGAAGCTTCTTCACCTCACTTTGAATTAGGGGATCTAGTTTGGGATGCATCTTTCTCAGAGGCTGCTGAGAAGGTTTGACTCCAACTTTGATTGGAATAACATGCTGTTTAATTTTGGTGTCATAATTTTTTAGGTCTTCATAGGTCCAAGCGAATACATATTTGTATTGTTAGAATAAAATAATGAATTTGATCCTTTCCCTGGGTGAACAACACTTCCCCAAATTCACATATTTGGGGTCCGCCTCTGACCCTAGATTTATCAACTCAAATTGAAAAGACGAACTGTGTGTCTTGACATTTGTTGGTTTTCTAAACTTGTTGTCTAGATCAAACATTTGTTCCAAAGTTCTGACTCCTTTAGGAATAAAGTTTCCATTCTGGAGGTCTGCTTATTGTTCTTCATCATCTATCATGGCTCCCTTGAAGGTTTCATCATTCATTAGACATTACAGAATTTGTTGATCATCATCAAACACCCTCAGATTTGATATTGTCTCAAACAGAAGGGCTAAAAAGGAATTCAATCGAACATCTGTTATTCATAGGTACCAGCCTTGCAGCTGAAGTAGCTGACAAATCAGCTGCTGCATTGTTTACTCTAGGAATTGAAAATATATTGAATGCATCAAAATTTGTTAATAAATCCCATACTTCATTTTGATACGCCTTCAAATGTGGTGATATGCAATGAATTTTGTTTCGAACTTGTTTAACAATGATTTCGGAATCTCTGTATACTTTTAGATTTTTTTCTTTTAATTCCATTGCCTTTTTTAGTACCTGGACTAATGCTTTGTACTTAGATGTGTTATTAGTGCACTCAAATTCTAATCTATAGGAAAGAAAATATTTATTTTTCTCTAGATCGATCAGGACACAACCAACTCTTGATCCTTCCATGGTTTTGGAACCGTCAAAATAAAGAATCCAAAAATTTTCTACTCCTACTGAATTTGAACTACTAACTACATCTGAGACTAACTCTACGATATTACAATCAATCTTATCATCCCGTGAAAACTGAAGGAGGTCGAGCTGGATATCTAATGTGTTACTGGCTTCTTCAACTTGGTAATTTCCCAGTTCAAGCTCAAGAAAATAGTTTCCCAAAACAAAATTAACTTGTTCATTCTTGCCTTCCAACTGAGTTACATTGTGCTTCATCTTAAATTCCCTTAACACCTTTATTTGATTATGAAAACCTTTATAAGGTAACCATACATGTGACCAATCTGATGCGAAATATCCCTCCAATTTTGCTAACCAATCCCGGCTCAAAACCAAACCATAGGCGTCTGGGATATCTGCTACAACAATGTCTATATATTGACAGACCCTCTCATCTGCTGATAAATGTATCAGTACATCTTCCATTTCTCCTACCACTTTCATTGTAGTCCTATCTAATTGGACAACTTGACCTATAGTTGGTTTAGGTTGACCATTAATTTGCTTGCAAACTGAAAGTGGCATGACATTTACTGATGCTCCAGAGTCCACCAAAAAGTTATGCACGTTGTAATTGAAAATTTAAAAAGTAAGTAGGAATTCTAGAGTTCTATATTTAGACTTTCCTTGTATACTTTCCTCACCAATCTCTTCATCTGCCTGGTTATCATTCTAAGGTTCCTTCATAGGTGTCTCAAGTGCTTTCAACAACTTTTCTTTTTTTGGGGGTAGATTACACATTTCAAACAAAGAGATGGTTGCTTTAGTATTTTTAATGTCTTCTACAATGTCATATCCCATTTCATGTTCAGTGGAATTCTTCTTGACATTCTCAACTTTGTTTTCTGTAGACTTCACAGGTATATTAACTGTCTTGGGATTCGGTCTTGTGATGACAAACTCTGGTATATTAACCGATTGAGAATTATTTTTTATATTTTTCATGTTCTCCTGAAGTTTCTTTATCTTGGGAAGTATCATGTTATCCTCTTTCAATGATCTCTGATTTCTTGTTGTAACATTCATTTCTGGTATTTCTTCTACCTCAAAGAGATCTTCATCTTCTAGATTAAACATGGAAACAAAATCGCATAAAACCAAAGTGTCTTCTTCTTAGGTTTCTATTGGTTCATGACCTTTGTCTTTTTCATCCACAGTTTCTATCAACTTGGAATCTAGTAGCTGTTTCATCACTAAAGTCATCAAATTTCTCCACTGTGGGCAATTTTTTTCAAAGTGAGGCTGCTAATGGAATGTACAGAAATTTTCCAATCCTACCTCTGTTAAATTCATAGCCGAGGGACTATGAGAGGGAGGCTTGGGTGGACCACTATCATCTCTCTTTTTATAATAAGGTTTGTATTGTTTATGGGCATCCTTCTCCTTTTCCAAATCAATTACTTATTTTCCAATTTCTACATCATTTTTACCACACCATCTAATTCCTGTGACCGCTCATCTTTAGGCTTAGTTAACAATAGAGGTTTTATGTTCCCATAAGTTTTTTCTTCTGATTATACGAGATATTGGTCTATACTATCCATTTCAGCTTCCACCTTCTCAACTTCTTCATATGTCTCTACTAAGGTGGGCTTAACTGATATTTTGACAAACATGGCTAGGTCAGGCCCAAGAGCTGAGGTGTAATACTCAATTAGGGAATACTCAGTCGGTTTCGTAGTTGCATCAAAATTATTCATGTAGGAAGAACACCTTTGAGTGAATTTATGCACCCTTTATTTCTTTCCTTTCTTTGGGGCAATCAATCCTTTCATTAAAGCAGCATGCATTTTCGGGATTCTGTATTTGTTTCTAAACAATCTCTCAAAGGTATTCCAATTTGTAATTGAATTTTCCTACAGGGAAAAATACCATGAGGATGCTTTTCCCTTGAGAGTGTGAGGGAACAATCTGCAGACTACGTCTTCATGCTCTGCTGCTTGTAAGCCTTATAATTCTAGATAAAAACTTTGCAAATTATCATCCACAAGAATTCCTTCATTTGGTTCAAACTTGGGCAATGCCTTATGAAAATTCTAAGGCATAGCATGTAATGGAGATGTAAGATTTAGAGGGGATCCGGCCCTCCAAGAAAGTGGTGGAAGGGGCTGATTTGCATTCACATTTGCCATGATTCTAAGTGGAGATTGAGGAGGATATTGGACATGGGTTCGAAAAGGTGAGCGGTGAGGGGAATCTAGTCCCAACTGATTTAGAGGTTGCACAATTTCTTGCAAGGTTGTTTCTACCATTTCTTCAAAGTCTTGTACTAACACTGCATACTCACAATAAGGACGGTCTTTCCTACACACTTCTCTTCTAAGCAGGGATGGAATATTGGGTAGTCCCCCAATATTCTTGCATATGGCCTTGTGATTCTTCTTGAATCATCAACCACCTCGTTATCAATGGAATAGAAATACTCTGTGACTTTTTTTTCAGGACTAGGTTTTTGAGGGAAACTGGTTTTAGAACTGTCATTGGTGGAGTATTCTCGAGAAAAAGAATTTCCTCAGGCAGCCATGCACTAGTGTCCCTCCTTCTAGCACCAAAAAATGTTGAGGCCTGGAAAAATACCAGGTAACAACAGTAGGGATTCTCCCCAATAAGCATTCCCAATTAGCTCGTTATTGTTTGGTATGGGGAATTCGTCCGGTTCACAGTCCGACTACCGTAGGTCAAGTAACGGTTAAAGCTTGTTTTACCGGTCGTGGCCCGGTCCACTGTTTAAGTGTATTTTTTAGTTATATGTTTATGTATGATATGCAAGTTCCTAATTAAGTGCAATCGATAGAGATAGCAAAGAGCTCACAATGTGATGTGCAGGTTCTTACCTCTCGTCTTACCTCTTTCGCTTCTAAATCATAAACAAAGAACAACTTATGCTAATGATAACTAATTCTATCTAACCTATCCCTAGGGAGAAAGATTGTAATTACTGATGAGTAATGTACTGTAAAGCATGCATTTAGAATATTACAGATAAATGTTCATATTTCAGAATACATGAATGTAAGTAGAAAGATAAACAAAGAGATAGCTCGTTGTTAGTTAAAACATTCACTACTCAATATATTGCGTAAGTTTCAAAAAATAAACAAGAAATCATTCATAACATGGAAATAATTTGTAAGTTAGAATGATCTCACAGTTCATAGAAAAATCTGAAATAGAACTAGTTCAACATTCAACCAATCTACAACATGCATTTGAGACTTCACAGTGCCTTCTCCAACAAAAAATATATGACTTCTTTATTATAAAAGGAAGTAGTTATTCTTACAATAAATTTTTAGAAAGATAGCATGAAAAATGTCCTTTCTAACATCTATTTCACCTCTATTTATACAAACAAACAAAACCCCTTGAGTTTCCCCCCTAGCCTTTTGGGCTCCCTCGACTCTTCCTTTACAAAAATTTGTCTTCTAGTGCACGCACTTAGAAAAAAGGCTAAATACAAAATATTGCATAATTTTCAATTTGTGAATAAGCCAACTAAGTGGGCCCAGTTTGTGTCTTGATAAAAACACACCACGCTTGTGCCTTTTCACTGATGACTTTGCACTCTGCAGGTTCCAACACATGAACCGCTACTTCATGTTTGGACAACTGGGATTCGATTTCCTTCATCTTGGGAGTACTCTGACTCAAAGCTTCTTCTAATTTAATTTGGTGACATGATGCTTGTATAATCTAGGTCTCGATGTCTTTTTCACTGACAACTTTGAGTTTTTCTAGGCTCTCCTCTCCCTTTTGCAGCATCTCCTACAAATTCTGCAGATGTTCTCCCCTGACCGAGAAAACTTGATACAAGGTGTCCGTTAGAATCAAACACTGATTGTGCTCTAGTTGTATACCTTTGTAAAACTTTGTGTGTTTTTCAATAGCAGTGTTTAACTTGACCGCAGTTTTACAACCAAAATTTAGTATGGCTATCTCCACTTTAAGACCCCCTACTGATTTCTAAGGCATGTCAGATGGAAAGTTTGAATGGGTTTCTACCCATGCTAACTGATTTTTTACCAGCTCTACCACATCTGATAATATTCTCTGGAATTGTGTTGAGCCGAGCTTTATTTCTTTCAATCTATCCTCTATTTGTTTCACCTTATACATTTCCTCTGCAAGATTCAACAAGACCTGATTAATATCATTTTGTAACATCGAGGCTAAATTTCTTAATGGAGTGATGTCCATATGTTTCTCCTTTGTTGTTTGCAATTTTCCTTTAAGTAAAAGGTTCTGGGCTTCCAACTCCTCTATTCTTTTGTTTGTTGTATCCCCTTTCTGCATTGCTTCCATGATCTGCTTCCCTAGGTCTTTCTTCTCTCCTTCAAAGATGTTCACTAATAATACTAAAGCCTCCTTGTCAGACTGTAAAGTTTGGCATTCTGCCTTGGACTCCTCAATCGTACTAAGCATGTCTTCATACTTTCTGTTGTCACAAGATCTGTTCCACCTATTTTATCAAAATCTTTGAAGCAGTTCAATTCATATGCAGGACTCTATTTTTCTTTAGGTTCATATTTGAGCTCCAATGAGGACCTTGATATTCACTTTAAATACATTAAAGCAGCAGCTAAAACTGGTCGAATCAAAGGGGTTAAACGTGTAATGAGAAATTCAAACTTCTATGATGCAAAGAAGACAAAGAATTTCCCGATGGAAGCGAGACTTCTAGATGCCTGTCTCCTGATAAATGTTTGTGAACAATTTGATTTTGTACCATATCTTATTTACTACTTGTATTAAAACAACATGTTGAGGCCTGGAAAATCACAGGCGGCAACAGTAAGGGATTCTCCCCAATCAGCGTTCCCAACTAGCCTGCTGACTGTTTGGTATAGGGAATCCGTCCGGTTTGCGGTCCGGCTACCGTGAGTCAAGTGACAAAAACAAAGCTTTACCGGTTGCGGCCCGGTCCACCGAGTTTTTGTATTTTAACTTAAGAGATGAAATGCACGTGCCTAACTAAGTGCAAGGTGATTAGACTGCGAGGGGCGGTCACGATGTGATGCGCAGGTTCTTACCTCTCATCTTAGACCCACAGGCAACCAAATCACATACAATAAGAAACAAAATAATTATCTAAACTATCCCTAGGGAGCGAGCCATCAATTTTAAGTGAGTAATTCAATTTTTTGCACATGCAGTGTGAAGGACTACAGTTAGCTGATACTCCATTCAAACACATGATCAATCACAAATATTTAACAACCAGGTAGCCGATTGCGGTATGAAAACCAATATTACTCACATGGAAAGATCATGAAAATACCGAAGAACATTTAATAAGAGCTCGTAGGTTCAGGAAACTAAACATTCTCACAGTAAATGAAAAGCAGCTGAAAACGAAATAGTTCCTTTTCAACATCATTCATTGAAACGCATTGGTACATCCCATTTCACTTTCTCCAACCAGGTAAATTTGCAATTTCCTTTTGCAAAACGAAGTAGTTCCTCTTACAAGCAAACATTACAATTTTTTCCAGGGGAAAAAGCCCCTGTTCAGTCAGGCTTCCCCTTATTTAAACTACAACTCCTGCCTTCTGGGTTGCCCTCAGCGTGTGACCTTTCAGCGTCCTTGATAGTTCAGTTTCTTCTCTGGTCGTTGCGTTCTCCCAATCATTTTCCATAGGCGTTTATCTTCTGACCGTAACTGCTGAAACTGCCTCCTCGTTGTCTCTGTCATTTGTTTGTTTTGTCCTTTTCCTCGCTCTGAATTGCTTCAGCGATCTATGGAATT
>LPNX011081720.1:396842-457591 GCA_001517045.1 Pseudotsuga menziesii
ACTCCTACAGCTAAATCTACTATTTTACAGTCAAGCTCATCAGCCTGAGAGAAACGAAGGAGATCAGGCTGAGTGTCAGATGTGCTGCTAGCTTCTTCCGCTTGATAATTCCCTGGTTCTAGTTCAAGAAAGTAGTTTCCCAATACAGATTCAACTGGTACATTCTTCTCATCCAATTGAGTGATGTTATACTTCATGTAAGGTTCTCTCAAAACTTTGATTTGATTGGGACTTCCTTTGTACGGTAACCAAAGATGTGACCAATCTGAAGAGAAATACCCATTCAATTTAGCTGACCAATCCCTACTCAGGACCAGGCCGTAAGCATCTGGTATGTCAGCCACTACGATGTTAATAACTTGGCATACTCTGCTATCAGACGCTAGGTGGATTAGGACGTCCTCCATTTCACCAATCACCTTAACGTCTGTCCTGTCCAATTGCACCACCCTCCACGTGGATGGCTTAGGCTGCCCATTTATTTTCATGCATACCGATATGGGCATGACATTAATTGACGCCCCTGAGTCTACTAGACAATTGTGCAAATTATGATTGAAAACTTCAAATGTCAGGAGGAAAGGTGGAAGTTTAGTTTTAGACATACCTCCGGTGCTAGCTTCTCCTATTTATTCTTCATCCCGGGGCTGATTTTCAGTGGGCAGTTTCTCTTCAGACGTTTCAAGTGCTTTCAGCAGTTTTTCTTTCTGTTGAGGTACTTTGCACATTTCGAACAATGGGACATTTGCTTTTACCTTCTTCAAATCTTGAACAATGTCATATTCAATTTGTGATCTAGTGGGCTGAGATTTACCAGCACTTATGTTCTCTTGATTTGACTCAGGTGATGTTCTGTTCTGTCTAGGGTCTGGGCTGGTAATAGTGAATTCTAGTATCTAATTAGCCAAGGCCTTGTCTTGAAACTTTTTCCTGACATTCCTTTGCAGCCTCCTAATCTTTGGGAGTAAAAGATTGTCATCACTAACCGTCCCTTTACTTCTAGTTGTCACGTTAGCCTCTCTGACCCCTTTGCGTCCTTGAGTATTTTCCTCTTCAGCGTCGAGCACGGAAACAGAACTCCATAATGCCATAGTCTCTTCCTCCTGTTCTTTTGTAGAGGTGGAAGCAGCACTTTCTTTCCTCTCCTCATCATCTTCTTCTGTCAGCCTGGAATCCAACATCTGATTCATGACCAATGTCATTGAATTTATCCATTGCGGATAGTTCTTTTCGGAGTGAGGCTGCTGATGAAAAGTACAGAAGTTTTCCATACCTATGTCTGTCAAATTCATGGATGCATTCCTTGGAGGAGGAGGTTGGGTCTGATTGTTGTCTTCTCTTTTCTTATAGTATGGCCTGTAGAACTTTTGTGCTTCTTTTTCTTTCTCTAAATCTATGATCTTGTTAGAGAGCTTTTGCACCATTTTGGCCATACCTTCATAGTCTGGTGCTTTCTCCTCTTTGGGCTTAGTAAACAGTAAGGTTTTCCTTTTCTCCCCTGACTATTCAGGATAATATTCGACGCTCTCCCTTTCAGCCTCCACCACTTCTGCCTCTTCATAAGTCTCCGTCAAAGTAGGCTTGGCCCTACCTTTTGCAAACATGGCTAAATCAGGACCCAAAGCTGAAGTATAGTATTCAATCAGTACTTTGTCTGAAGGCTTATCTATTTCAGAGAAATTTTTTAGATATGCTGCAAACCTTTGTGTAAAGCTGTGCACCTTTTCTTTTTTCTCTTTCTTCAATGCACACAGTCCTTTCATGAGGGCAGCGTGAGTCTTTTGGACGGCATACTTACTTCTGAATATCCTCTCGAAAGTATCCCAGTCTGGGATTGAATTGGCGGGCAATCCAAAATACCACGAGGCCGCAGATCCTTTGAGGGTATGCGGGAATAGTCTACAAACCACATCTTCGTGCTCCCCTGCCCTCAGTACTTCTAATGCCAAGTAGAAACTCTGTAGATGATCATCCACCAGGATTTTTTCGTTTGGGTCAAATTTGGGTAGTAGCTTCTCAAAGGATTGGGGTAGGTCGTGCAAAGGTGGGGTCAGATTCAAAGGCGATCTGGCTCTCCATGCGGGTGGTGGAGGATTAGGTGGGGGTTGATTGGCGTTAACACCGGCCATGAGTCTGGGTGGAGAGTGAGGAGGTGAAACAGCAGGGGTGTGAGGACGTGAACCAACGGGGGTGTGAACAGGAGAGCTGTATCGAGTGTCTGGGCCTATTTGGTTCAAAGGCAATTCGACCTCCTGTAAGGCAGTTTCCACAAGCTCTTCTCAGTCTCCAACCAACACTGAATCTTCAATTAGAGGACGGTCTTTCTTCTTGTACTCTCTTCTAGGAAATTCGGGAATAATTGGAAACCCTCCAATCTTCTTTACATAATCACGGGTATGTCTTCTTAGATCATTTACAATCTCGTTGCAAACAGGATATAGATGTTCTCTGTTTTCTTCTTCTGGAAATGGATTACGTGGTCCACTACTTTCAGAACTGTAACCAGCAGAATGTTCTCTGTAAAACGGGTTTCCTCGGCCAGCCATGCACTGGCGGCCCTCCTTCTAGCGCCAAAACTATTGAGGCCTGGAAAATCGCAGGCGGCAACAGTAAGGGATTCTCCCCAATCAGCGTTCCCAACTAGCCCGCTGACTGTTTGGTATAGGGAATCCGTCCGGTTTGCGGTCCGGATACCGTGAGTCAAGTGACAAAAACAAAGCTTTACCGGTTGCGGCCCGGTCCACCGAGTTTTTGTATTTTAACTTAAGAGATGAAATGCACGTGCCTAACTAAGTGCAAGGTGATTAGACTGCGAGGGGCGGTCACGATGTGATGCGCAGGTTCTTACCTCTCATCTTAGACCTGCAGGAAACCAAATCACATACAATAAGAAACAAACTAATTATCTAAACTATCCCTAGGGAGCGAGCCATCAATTTTAAGTGAGTAATTCAATTTTTTGCGCATGCAGTATGAAGGACTACAGTTAGTTGATACTCCATTCAAACACATGATCAATCACAAATATTTAACAACCAGGTAGCCGATTGCGGTATGAAAACCAATATTACTCACATGGAAAGATCATGAAAATACCGAAGAACATTTAATAAGAGCTTGTAGGTTCAGGAAACTAAACATTCTCACAGTAAATGAAAAGCAGCTGAAAACGAAATAGTTCCTTTTCAACATCATTCATTGAAACGCATTGGTACATCCCATTTCACTTTCTCCAACCAGGTAAATTTGCAATTTCCTTTTGCAAAACGAAGTAGTTCCTCTTACAAGCAAACATTACAATTTTTTCCAGGGGAAAAAGCCCCTGTTCAGTCAGGCTTCCCCTTATTTAAAATACAACTCCTGCCTTCTGGGTTGCCCTTAGCGTGTGACCTTTCAGCGTCCTTGACGGTTCAGTTTCTTCTCTGGTCGTTGCGTTCTCCCAATCATTTTCCATAGGCGTTTATCCTCTGATCGTAACTGCTGAAACTGCCTCCTCGTTGTCTCTGTCATTTGTTTGTTTTGTCCTTTTCCTCACTATGAATTGCTTCAGCGATCTATGGAATTCTCCCTGCAGACAACATTGGTGTATTATCCACTAAACTGAGATATTGGGCATTGAAAATTTCTAACCATAATAATAAATTCACAAGGGGCTAGCCTGGTTCATCCGGGCGAGAACTCGCGGCAACACTAAATCGGCGGTCGGGTGATACTTGGATCGGGCGGGAACAGACTTTTGCATCGGATGGGGAAAGGCTTCAGGAGCCGCAATGGCGGAGGAGCATAAGAACCAGGTAAGTGACAGCACGGGTGATAAAGGCAACCAGACGCCGGAGAGGAGGGTATCGGAGGCTAGATTTCTCTACCACCCGCAACGGCGGATGATGCAAAGGCTGAGTGAAGCGGATGGGAGAAAAGAGCAGTGAGTCGGACGTCGGGTGAAACTCTAATCGGGAGCTGACTCTATCCTCCAGGCCGCAACGGCGGGCAATCAGAAACTTAGGAGCAAGCGATCGAAACAAACGAATCGGGCGTCGGATGTAACTCCAATCAGGCGGAAGTTTGATCCGGGAGACGCAACGGCGAGTGAGTTGAGGTTCAGCATCTTCCAAAAGAGGTCCGATCCAAAGTGAAAACCAACAGCGTTAAGGATCAATTACAGCCAAAAAACATTTTTTCTTTGCTAAGGCAACATTTTCATGTTCTATGAGTATTAAACAGACCACACGACCTGAACTAAACTGAACGAGGCAGACAAAATAGCGGGTATTCAACTTCAAGACGAACAGATATGTTCGAGGGGCCAAGCCTTTAACAATCAATCCAAGCAAAATGATGAGGAGGGGTCCCAGAGTTTAAGTGAAAAATCGGGGAGGAAAAGTTGCAGCAGCAACACAACATGCTACGGTACATTGAAGGCTATGTCTAGAAACTCAAATCCAAACAATGCTCATTTAGTTGTTGACTAACTACATGATGATGATTGTCCAGAGGATTTCATTAAAGGTCTTATTTTTTCAGTTCATTTTCTCCTTCCTGTAGAACCACTTGTTGAATGTGAGAAAAGAGATCCAATTATGGTAATTGTTGCATATAGGTGGGGCCAATGTGATGATGAACTTATTGATGTTACTAATAAAAATACTCTATCCAAATTCCATAAATAAATGTCGACGGGTGGAATGTTCAGTGATGCCGAGGGAGATCAATGTTTAAAAAATTATATCACATTTGTTGTTTAAATACTGATAGTTCCATCGAATACTTATGTAATGAAAAAATGCTAAATGTTCAAATATTGAGATAGCAGGTCTTTATTCCGGTGGCTGCCGTTGTGGGTATCATGTTTGATTTGACTCAGTGATTTATGTTGTCCCGTGTTAAGGTGGCATCCGATCACTCACACACACCTAGCAATGCGTCTAGAGTCCGTTGGAAACAATATTGAAATTCTGAGATCGCTCAAATTATAGAAAGCTTTACAACTATGCTGCCATAAAAGATTGGTACATCTACATCAAACACTTCAGCCAAATGTTGAGTTTGAAATGGCAGAGCATTGGGAGATAGAGAATTATTCAAACATTTAGTTCCATATTTCTTTCCAGTTACAGATTTTGAGGGCGATTGGTGATGAGGTGACAGTCAAATATTTGGTAAAGGGACACTTGGTATTAATAGCTGACAGTTGAGCTATCTTCTCCAGATTTCCTACCAAGGAGCTCGAGATTGTCTTTATTTTAAATTTGCAACAGAGCATATTTTGTGGGAGGATTGTTCAATCCTTAAAAATGGTAATGTAATATTATAAAAGAGAGGATTAGAAATTGCAAAGGAGGGGAGTTCCATCCGAGAGGGCTAAGGATGTATTAAAAGTCAAACTGATGTATGCATTTTGTATATCTTAATATGAAATGACTGCTTTGAAATGATTATAATCATGAGCCTATTTTTATTTTATACATGAAATGTATCTACTTATGATTTTATCTTATGTGTGGTCTTGATAATCCATTACAAGATTCTTATAATGATGTGCAATTACCTTTAAATGTCCTATTGCAGAACTAGAATCGTTCTTTATAAATTCATGCTCGTAGTCTTTCCTATTACTATATTTTACAATGATACATTTCCTGTTGTTTGATCTTTAAATCTATCCTGATATCTGTACTGTTATACCTCCAGTACTCTATCAACTCAGTTACCCATTAAACCAATTTTAAAGATTCACTAGCCATGCTCCTTATGCAGTCAAGGTGCATCTTTTAGTGATAGCATCTTTCGGCGCCATTGCCGAGGACGAAGGAATGAAGACATACTTCCCTGGGCTGTACGACAACAAATATATCCAGACTTTGATGGTGAACAAAGGCTAGTGACATAGTGGCTGCAAATTTCTTCACTGGGTGACTCCAAAGAATCCAGAGGCGACTCCATTTTTGAGGATCCATAATTCCATCACAGGATCGAATGAAGGCCATTGTGGCTCGGAGGTTTGCACCTCTTGACTTTTCTACAGTTCCTGGTTTCCCACATCCAGTACCAAGTATGACAAAATGGGGAGATTTTATGCCTATCTTCAGAGAAAGGAGAGAAGATAATCCTACTGATCACCTCATCAATTTCCATGAATGCATGAATCTTCTATATTTACAGCACGAGGATGTTGGTATGAAGATGTTCATGTATTCATTGGATGGTGATGCATGTGATTGGTATTTCTCATTTCCTCCTTCCATCATTTCATCCTTGAAGCACTTCCACACAATGTTCTAGGATCACTGTAAAAAATACTTTTTAGATGAGTTTTTACTTGAAAATTGTTGTGAGGAATATGAATTGCACGATGAGGATGAAATATTTTCTATGGTTACTTCCAAGGAAGATTCACAACTCATAGTTAATGGTAAAATCCATGATTATGTAATTGAGAATGCTACTACTTCAAATTCAGATCAGCAGGGTGATAAGGATGGGAAGGAAGAAGATAATTTATTGTTTGTTGTATTTTTTCATAACTCTGTTTTACAGCAAGAGGATTTTCTTTCTCCTTATGTACCTGTCACTTCAAATTTAGATGAAAAAGATGATAATAATGAGGAAGACCATGCTAATGTTTTTTCAAATCAACCTTTCTATCATGAACATAAATCTGACCCAGGTATTAAGGGAAATGATGAGAAGTTAGATCTGTCCATTATACTTTCTCATGCATCAAAGGTCGAAAAGCAGTTTGAAAAGCCATTGATTTCCATTCTTGAGCTATTTGAAAAGAGCAATAATGAAGAGGAAAAGATTTATGTTTCAACACCTATTGAAATTTTAAGCAGTGAGACTATATATGATGAATACTCAAATGAATTGGAAGAACGTCCTTTTGAATCAGTATTTACAGAAATCTTCAACAACGGACCTATGTATGACATCTACAAGGACAGTGAGAGTGATTATGTTGGTTCACTGAATCAATGTATAGTGTGTCTTTTTGAGCAGCAATATTCAGAAAGTAGAAAGCCCATAACCTCTATTCTAGACAAAGAATTTCAAGGAAATAATAAACCAAATGTAGTTGTCTCAGCTGGATATTTCAGAGACCGTGGTAATTTTCAACTTTCTTCTCTCTCATCTCCAACAATCCAAGAACAGAAATTTGATGTCATCTATCAAGTAGTGATTTCACATAAACAAGAAGATGTGGTAGTTACATGTTCTCAATTTGCTTCTTCTAATAATTTCTATGACCCTGTAGCAAGTTACATGGAAGCAAAGCAGAGTGATAAGTCTTATGTCTTTCATCTTTTAAGCACAGAATTTCAAATCTGTGGGTATGGTTTCTTGGATTGTATGTTTTTGTGCTTTCAATTTTTTTCAGTCTTTTATATACTCAAAGGTGGAAGCAAATCTCAGCTAATTCATAAACTTCTGGATTGGTTATATTGGAATTTTTCCTATATTTGAAAAGAATTTTTTTAATTGCTTAAGTATGAACAGTGTAAATAAATAAGCTCACTTTTCGAGCATTTATTTTCCAATGTATTTAGTGGATTTGCTTTCAGTTAAGCAGTGCAGAAAAGCAGTCTGGTTTTCAGTATGTTGATTTACCGTAGATCGGTAGACTCCATCCTAATAAAAAAAGGCCACTGGAACTACTAGGTTCTTGGAGCCTTGCAAGGAACTCTCCATCCCAGATGGAGCCAGATGTTGTCACAAGATCTGTTCTACCTATTTTATCAAATTCTTTGAAGCAGTTCAAGTCATACGAAGGACTCTATTTTTCTTTAGGTTCATATTTGAGCTCCAGTGAGGACCTTGATATTCACTTTAAATACATTAAAGTAGCAGCTAAAACTGGTCGAATCAAAGGGGTTAATCTTGTAACGAGAAAGTCAAACTTCTATGATGCAGAGAAGACAAATAATTTCCTAATGGAAGTGAGACTTCTAGATGCCCATCTCCTAATAAATGTTTGCGACCAATTTGGTTTTGTACCAGATCTTATTTACTACTTGTATTCAAACAACATGGTAGGGTACATTGAAGGCTATGTCAAGAAACTCAATCCCAGCAATGCTCATTTAGTTGTTGACTAACTAATTGATGATGATTGTCCAGAGTATTTCATTAAAGGTCTTATTTTGTCGATCCGTTTTCTCCTTCCTAAAGAACCACTTGTTGAATGTGAGAAAAGAGATCCAATTCTATCAATTGTTGCATATAGGTAGGGCCAATGTGATGATGAACTTATTGATTTTACTAATAAAAATAATCTGTCCAAATTCCATAAAGAAATGTTGATAGGTGGAATGTTCAGTGATGTTGAGGGAGATCAATGTTTAAAAAATTATATCACATTTGTTGTTTAAATACTGATAGTTCCATCGAATACTTATGTAATGACAAGATGCTAAATGTTCAAAGATTGAGATAGCAGGTATTTATTCCGGTGGCTATCATTGTGGGTATCATGTTTGATTTGACTCAGTGATTTATGTTGTCCCGTGTAAAGGTGGCATCCGATCACTCACACACACCTAGAAATGCATCCAGAGTCCGTTGGAAACAAGATTGAAAGTTTGAGATCGCTCAAATTATAGGAAGCTTTACAACTATACTGCCATAAAATATTTGTACATCTACATCAAACACTTCAGCCAAATTTTGAGTTTGAAATGGTAGAGTATTGGGAGATAGAGAATTATTCAAACATTCAGTTCCAAATTTCTTGCCAGTTACAGATTTTGAGGGCGATTGGTGATGAGGTGACAGTCAAATATTTGGTAAAGGAACACTTGGTATTAATAGCTGACAGTTGAGCTATCTTCTCCGGATTTCCTGCCAGGGAGTTCAAGATTATATTTATTTTAAATTTGCAACATAGCATATTTTGGGGGAGGATTGTTCAATCCTTAAAAATGGTAATGTAATATTATAAAAGAGAGGATTAGAAATTGCAGCGGAGGGGGGTTCTAGCCAAGAGGGATAAGGATGTATTAGAATTCAAACGGTTGTATGCATTTTGTATATCTTAATATGAAATGACTGATTTCAAATGATTATTATCATGAGCCTATTTTTCTTTTATACATGAATTGTATCTAGTTATGATTTTATCTTGTGTGTGCTCTTGATAATCCATTACAAGATTCTTATAATGATGTGCAACTACCTTTAAATGTCCTTTTGCATAACCAGATTCGTTCTTTATAAATTCATGCTCGTAGTCTTTCCTATTATTGTATTTTACAATGATACATTTCATGTTGTTTGATCTTTAAACCTAGCCTGATCTCTGTACTGTTATACCTCCAGCACTCTATCAACTCATTTACCCATTCAACTAATTTTAAAGATTCAATATCCATCCTCCTTATGCAGTCAAGGTGCATCTTTTAGTGAAAACACTTTCTCTTCAGACTTTAACCTTCATCTCTTTCCCTTTTTAGGGTTTCTTTCATTTGGGCAATATTCTTATTAGATTGTTCCAACTCCATCATTATTTTATCAACATTGTCTTTAGTAGCTAGTGTTGTGGCTATTCCTTCCTTTTCCATCAGTCTCGGATCTTGATCAGTCCCATGAACAATTGTCTTGTCAGTCACCATAATTCCCTTCTTTCCTCCAGTGTTCACTTTCTTTTCCATTCTCCTAACAATTCTCTTTTTGGCTTTGTCATAGAATATGGTATTCATATCAGCCACCTCTTCTCCTTCTATTGGAATAAAAGGGATTAATTCAATCCTTGGTGCTGAAACTGGATTTCCTCCGGGTATGCTACTGGATGGAACATAGGATTCTATCGAATCATCATAAGACTAAGTTTGCTCCTTGTTTGCATAATCATGTTCCTCCTGCTCCTTTTGTCGAAGCCCCTCAGCCACTTTCTCTGCATGCTCCTTTTCTTTATCAGTTTCCTCTAACCTTAACCTCTCATTCTCTTTCTGCTTTTTCTGAGCTTCTTCTTCTTCATTTCTCTTTGCAATTTATTCTTCTTCTGCTCTTTTCTCGGCTTCTTCTGTTGCTTTTCTTTTTTCTTCTTATTCTACTACCAACCATTGTTCTGCTTCTCTGGATAATCTGAGTGCCTCCTCTTGTCTTTTCTTGGAAGCCTCCTCTTCTTTCCTCTTCTATTTCTCAATAACATTTCCCTTTCCACCAACCGTAGTTATCTTTTGTTTAAATATCCTTCTCAAAGCTGTCATATTTTGAGCATTTCGGAAAAATTCTTCATCTTTATCCCAAAAGTTTGTGTACTCGAAATGCACCCCTGTTGCAGTACAATAATAAGCCACCTTATTTTTGGAGTCGTTTCTATGGAAACTCATCTTGTCAAAGTGAAAATATTCTAGCTCTTTAACAAATTATGTTGCACTCTTTACTTTGGAGAACTTGTAACTCCCTATATAAAATGGGACCGGAGGGTACACAGCCTTCTTTTGTTCGAATAGGAAGTGACCAACTCCATCAATGTATAGCTTTCTTATTACCTCCTTATGAATAACATAATCTGTAGTGTACTTTGGCAATAGAGAAGGATCCCTCAATCCGCCAAACATCCTCAAATATAAACCCTCCTCAGTCAAGTAATAATGTCCATTATCTTGCACAACCTTCAAAGTCTCTTTTGACATGCAATCACATTCAGTAAGGAAAATCAGACTATACAATGGCTTGAGGAGACCTTCGTAAATACTCCTGTAATGACTAAAATACTTTTGTTCCCACAACAACTAATATGCATCATATATAGGAGACTTGTGCTTATCCCATTGGCACTTCAGAGCTGGGAATGGTTGCATGCATAAAATATAGTCAATCAAAACTGAGCTCATATAGAACTCTAATTTCTTCTATGAGACTCTCCCAGTGCTGCACTTATGCAGGTAGAAAAAATGTTAGACACTATGTTTTCCAGTTGAAGATGGTGCCTTGAGTGGCCACAAAAAATATTACTGGTACCCAACCTATTTTGAAATTATTTCCATTGGCTCTTCTGAATATATTGTTTAATATCAATGCTATCAATCTATATGGAGTACAAAGGCTTGCAGTTTCATACTCCTCGGAAGGCCTTGTACAAAAATTATTTCCTGGGATCATCATCCTCTTGACGGTTTCCACAACATCTAGATTAAGGTCTTTCAACCATCCTTCAGTCAAATAGTTCTAGGGTGTCGGCATCTTGTAGTCCATGGCTACATAAGTTGGGCTATAGTCATCATAACCCTGCCCTTCAGTTTTATCCAATATCATCTTTGTCACATCATCCCTGGGAAGGATCCATCCTATTACCTCTGAACAAGGGAAAAGCTCTAGACGAGTGGCCACCTTCATTATTGCTGATCTTTCGATATTAACATACATAGGTAAATCCTCCAATCTGGCATCTGGAACATTCTAATTGGAGATCATTCTGTATATCTACCCCTATTTGTATTTAGGATCAACACCTGTGATGGATTTGGTGTCCTCATAGATAACCTCGACTCGGGTTATTATTTCTATCTCTGGTTCTTCATTTGTTGTTTGCGCCTTCTTTTTTTGTTTCTGAGGCATGTTGCTGTGTGGATGATGATCCTATGTTGATCATACAATAGTAAGTTAGATTTAGTCTATTCACACATATAAATGACAAAATATATACTGAAATCAACAACCGATGTTAACCAGAACATTGCCAAATCATCATAATGCATGTTAACCAGCCTCGCTTCTACCCAAAAAATGTGCTTTCTTTCTATGAGGATAAAAACCACAAAGATTTCAAGAGGTGGTTCGGACATAAAACACAGGACAAACTTCTACTGCGTAAGCCCTAGGGTTTCAACGACAGCCTTGCATCAACAGTAATTAATACCACCCACGAGAAAAAACTTGAAAACACCAGGATAGCTAACCTTCTGAATGAACAAACTGGGTCTTTACTCACAGCAGAAAATCTCTCCCCCAACGTCCCACAAAAAAACTACTGCGCTTGAATAATGACTGTGTATTTTCCTTTATATGGTGAAGGATACGATGGAGCAGTGCAGACGTCGAAACGCTTGTCTGCACCTTGCCCTCTTTCTTCTAACAAATGTCAGAAAGCAACTCATGGTCGGCTGTAGATAAAGGAACCAAGGCTGGCAGGTGAAAGAAAACAGTGACCACAACTAAAACAACCCAGGGTAAACGCCACATAAAAAAAATGACCACCGTATTCTTGAAATGACCCCCACAGCACAAGAAAAATGACCTAACCTTATCAAGTTGTGCTAAAAAAAATGCTAAGTAACGGGACTGGAGAAAAAATCCTACCTGGAAACTTCTGATGATGACCTGGATGAGCGCGACCTCCATTGGTAAGCAATTTGCTCAAACACTGACAGCTCTAGATATCCAATTGAAAAATGACACGGTGAAAATATGACCATGGAACAAAATTTATGGGCTTTTATAGGTTTGAACGTGGGAAAAGGGATTGCTTCAAACAGAAAAACATAAAAGCACCCAACTTACGTCGGATACAAACCTGCTAACGGATGTGAAAAATTTGGATGACTTCTAAAGATCGGGCGCAAACGCCAAAACTATTAAAACACTTAAACAACCATTGGCCGACCAGGAAACTAACATTGTGTCGGTATCGAAAAACACTATGGGAAGGTGTCAGGTAAACTTTGGACTCCGCATCTGCAACGTCAGCTAGGAAAACCACTAAGTTCTCAGAAAAGTTCGAAAGAAATAGCCGACACAACGGATGAGAAGTTGACAAAGCTCTTGTGGATATCAGAATTGGATAGAATATGGGTGATCCAGTGCGTTGGAACAACTCTGGACTAAGCTTGTGAAGCCTTCAGAAAAATGTTTCTGATGCGATAGACAATAGAACATCCAATACGTCAGAAGGAAACTCCTGAAAGCATCTGATATAAAACATCGGCTGTCTAGACCACTGAGATTCCAATACGTTGAAAAGACTCTCAAGAGTACATCTGATATAAGGAAAACAGCTTTCATTTTTGCCAAACTTTTAATTTATGAAGCAAAACTTGGTGAGAAAAGATAGACTTTCTAAGCCTTCTAAAACTAAAATTATAAGAGGGGCCCTAAAAATCAAAAAAAAAATTGGGAAAATGGTTGTAGTTGCAACAGGAGGGTGTAAACAACCATTAAAAAACGAAATATAAATAACCATAAAAATAAAAAAATTAAAGATCTAAGCACTTTTGAGTTAATTATGGGCGAATTATAGGTATTTTGCAGCCCTAATTATTAGCTCTTTGAAAACATTAATGGGTAAAATAGGTGTAAACAATCCTAAACATGAAATCTAGACATACATTGACTTGTATCATCCTTCTAGCAACCATTATTGTAAAATTTGGGTGCATTTTGTGCCCTCGAACAGTAGTATGCAACCCTGAACTTTGAATCTAGGCAGTCTTGAGGTCATGGAAGCAACAATTCTAATCATATCTATGTGCATCAAGTTTAAACCAGTCCCTCCATTACACTCTATCAGAAGTGTGGAAATGTTTTAATGGATCTAATGGTTTTGGTTTATCATTTCAGCCCTATAAGGCTTGTCTTCTAGCAGCATCATCCTTTTGGAGGATTTTTGTGAAGTCCTTCGTAGATTTTGATCTAAAATGGATTATGACATAAATTGTGTTATGTTGTATGGCCCTCATTCAACAATATTTAATGTCTTGATAAAGCTTAGGGTTCACCGTTACCTAGACTGCACCTGGGGATCATAGGGAGTGTTATAAGAAAAAGTGGATGGCATGAAAAATATTTGGCCATGGTGAATTGATTTGTGAAGTGTTCACTTTGTGTTTAATGTGTTAATGGATTATTATTATGGTTGCACGATAATATGGTATGGAAATGATTTTTTCATTTATGGTGTCACACTAATTGAGTCATCTTTGGTATAGGTGATAGTTATTGGAACATTTGTTTTGGCTAATGGTTCTTCTTATTGAATCCAATGGACCTGGATTTCTTTGGGTATAACGATTCAAAAATACGGGAGAAAAATGTGTTGCTTTGAATCCCAAATTATTTTCTCAATATGGAAAACATCATGGGAAACATTTCCTAACTTTTGGAAATAACTTGTAGGCCAAAAAGATAAATCGTAAAGGAAGCAAAAATATAAAGAAGGGGCATGCCATGGGAATATTGTCAATAGTTACTTCATAGAGAAATATATCCTATTAATATTATGTCATGTTTAAAGTGGCAAGAAAATCATGAAATTCAAAATTTTAATAGAATCCTCTAAGGTTGCTTGAGACATACTAAGCCACGATCGTCATATATCCTCTAAAATTGCCCTAATATGCATCATTAAATCATGAATATGGTGCTCAACACCATGATAGTTTGGTAATTAATCAGTTTTTTCTCAATAGTTTCCATACCCGAGTGTTGCTCGGTAGTACTTACAAGTGTGGCCACTCACATAATACTTGGTCCAACGCTCACATTGACCGAGCATTTCCTGGTCAATACTTGCTTTACTCGTGAGTATTGGAAAATTCTATGGAGTACAGTGGAGTATGGAAAACCCAAATGAGTGGATGCCAGTTTTTTTGTTGCTGGTAGTTTTGGTGATTTAACTGCCTATTTCTTTTATTAATTTTGAATATCAAAAAAAATATGCTACAGGAAAATACCCCTAAACTCACCATTCATACAATCAAGAAGATGAACCCAAGTGAGGTTTTAAACATCAATAAAAAGAAGATACAACTATACTTGAAAACCTCTATCGAAAATTATGGAGACTTAAATCAAAATAGAAAACTTTGTTCTACTGGATCAGATCTATTTGGAAGCCTTTTCTAGAGCCGAAAAAGGAATCCTTCACCTAGTTGTTATCCCTTGGCATCCCAGCTCAAATCCAACGCCTCAACAAATAGGGGTGTGGCCCAGGGAAAATGGACATTGTGTGTCAAAGTAAACTGTAAAGCAATTGTTCTAGTTTTTTTATTTTCCATATTAACCTGAAAATGGGTTTCTAAGTTCTACAGTCAACTTCTCCCTTTCCCCACATCCTTGAAAACCACCCTTTTAGGAGGTAAACTTCCTTGGGTTGTTGAGTTCAATGCAACTAGCTCTTTGATTATACTTAGGATCATATCTTCCATTTGTAAAGTGGGGGGGAATAAGCTCGATGTTTGAAGAATTAGGTTTCATTTATGCTATGTCCCCTTTAGCATCTTGGCTAGTGCCTTCTTTGTAGATTCTCTCGAGAGTGAGTAGTTAGATATGAGCACTCTCAAGCTTCTTTGTACTAAATATGAATTGCAAAATTGCACTAGGGGTTACAAAGATGTGAATGTTTAGATTTTTCACATCACTTATTTCCAACATTTCTACCTTCTTAGAAAACACTTTTTTCCAACATACGGTTTGGATATAATGAAATTCGGACTTGGAAATCAAAATTGTGTACCTTACTTATTTAGGTTGGTTCAAGCTTTTAGTAACCCTTCAACTTCAGATTCCAAACCTTCAACTCCTTCACTTAAATACTTGTAAAATAGAAACAATACCTTCCTCAAAATCTTATGGCAATAGTAAAATAAGTATGGATTGAGACAAAGATATAATTATGCATTTAACCATACATTACACCTATAAATTTGACATGTTTACTTTTTAAAGAATGCTTCAGAATTGCATATGTAATAGCAAGCATGAACAATTTTCTTAACAACAATTAAAGGTGCAAATGATGGAAAAAAAATAGTAGTAAAGCTCGTATTCAAAGCAGCAATATGAGAGTGAAATATCTTATGTTTCTAACATGTCTGGCAATAAAACCAAAATATGAAAAGATGCAAATTTGCAGCTATAAATAAAAATGTTTTAAAGCATCTACAATTTAAAAGTGAGTCATGATATTGTATCATTGCTCTTATCTGTGTCTTGTAAATACGCATATGTTTTCGATACGTATAATATCTTGGAGCAACTTCCCTTGATTTGTGGAGCTTGAAAATGTCTACATTTGCTTTACCTTTCAAAACATCTTTCAACATACTACAAATATTTTCCTGTTGAAATAATTTCATGTTAGGACCCCTCAAATAAAGATTTGCTTGTTTACAAAAATAACAAAATGAAGCTAAAAAAATACAGTCTCAGTAGTCTGTCTCAATGAAGAAAAACAACATTAATAATGAACATTTAATGTTAGATGAACATTTTTAATTTAATAATGTAAATTACAATTATATTCAAGTAAAATAATGGGTAATAAGAGTTCACCTAAGGAAACATGGAGAACACCAAAACAAAGTATATAAGACCATCGATCACATCAAAACATCAATTTGTCTTCTGAAATTTCAAAATGTTTCCCAAGGCTATATGTAACAAGTTCCAAGGGATAAGTGAAATAACAATAGTGAAATTTGAACACTACAATTATATACAACAGAAGAAATTTTATAAGTCATGGAGTACATGCTATGACAATAATTCTTCAAAAAAATAATTGTGGGAAATGGATAATTCCTTACCATTCATTGAGCTCCTCTATGATTCGAGAATAATTTAATAATTTAATTTAATATGTTCATGCCATCCCTCTAAATTTCTTCTAGTTTATCATTGAGAAACTTATTTTCTTGGAATATGTTCTCGAATTCCTCCTTATTCCAAGTACAGAGTTTTGACTTTAACTTTTTCAGTTTTTTTCTACGATTGGTACATCAAATTTCCCCTGATGGGATCCATATCCTCCCACCATTTTTTGACAATTTCATTGAAGTTCCTGTGTTCAAGCCAGAATTGTTCAAATCTAAAAGGGCATCGGATGGGTGGACCCCCATCCTCCAAAACCATACTAACGGGCCAATGATTAGAGCTTGCAGAGGGAAGGACCTGAGTGGTCGCTTCCCTCTCCCCATTAATAATTGCCTTAGATAGAATGAATATATATAACCAAGAGGCCACATGATTCTCCCCACCTCTTCTGTTATTCCATGTATACCATCCATTCCTAGTTTCTATTCCAACCAACCCTTTTTCCTGTATGAAATTTTTGAAAGAAATATTGGTCGCTTCCAGAGTTCATCTTCCTCCCTTCTTCTCCTCCAAGGATGTAATCATATTGAAATCACCACCAACAATCCAAAATTGGTTTTTTATTTCTTGAGCTTCCCTATCCAAGAGTGATAAGAAAGTTGGTTTCTAAGTTATAATACTTGGTCCATAGACATTGGTGATTATCCCTTTTACCTTAGAGTTGCAAACCTAGAAGTTCACACTGATAGAGATCCTATTTGCTCTAAAATTGTTGAGGTGAAGAGCCTCAGGTCGCCAGATAATAACTAGTCCTCTAGCGACACCTATTGCATCAATATATATCCCTTGACTTCCATGCCATAGTTTTCTCCTAATTTCCTGCATAGTGTCTGAACTGCATTTGTTTTATTGCAGAAATAACACATTTGGTTTTTTCTTTCTTAACTTATTTCAAAGGGTCTTCACTTTTCCTTGGATTGCTAACCCCGTGAATATTCCAAGTTATTATATTCATTGGATGTTTCTATTGACTTCTGAGAAGGTCACTTTAATCATTATGTATTGGTTCTATTCAATCAGCCCGGTTCCAATCTCTTCTATTCTCTGCCTATTTGTCTTTCTCCCACATTTTTCCCCATCCTAGGATTGTTTTTGTTTGATGCCCTTCATTGGATATTTATTAATTCCCAGATGGGGGGAAGCCTTTGTTTTAAGGATAGCCTGCTGCAGAAGTTCTAATTTCCTTATAGAGACGTACCATTTTCCTTTCTTACTACATTATTTCTCTATCTCAACTAGATCCAGTTCCCCTAAGTCCATATCCTCCATTTCCTATAGCATTTATTCCTCCATAACCTCCATTAAATGAGGTATGTTTTTATACTTATTTTGTTCATCCTCCTTGATGGCCATCCTACTTAAGGTCTCAAACCTATTCCCAGACTAATTCTTTTTCTCAATGTTCTACTTTGATTGAGATGGGTTGTTGGTCATTTTACCTTTTTTGCGGTTTTGAACTTGAGTAAGCCCTTCGCTGTCCTTTTTTTCCTTCTTCTCCTGAGTTGGAAATGTCGTGGGTTTAAGGGTTGAGAAATATTCGCTTAGGTGTCCATAATCGTGGCATTTTCGACAACAGAATGGGACATGTTCGCAATCTAGAGGTTGGAACCAATCTTCATCTTTCCATGTTAAATTGATTGCATATCGAAGTTCTTGAGAGAGGTTCATATAGACACATATCCTGGCATAATTGGTATACCTTTGAAGTTTTATATGTTTATAAACCTTCACAAACTTCCCTACGGTATTCCCAATGGCCTCTGGAATTTTTGGTTCCCAATACTCACAGGGAAGTGAATAAATCCTGATCCAAACATGGGCAATACTCAAATCCTTTGTTTTAGGGTTAACATCTCCTTCCATGGTACAAGGAATAAACCCAATGAATAAAAAAAATATGGCTCACCCATCAAAACCTAATCAAGACCCTCTTTTAAAGAAGATGATGGTAAAAAAACCTTTCTCTCCCAAATGTAGATCATAGTGCCCTTTAGGGTTCCATGAAACCTTGATCCACCTGAGAAGATCCTTCTCCTTTGGCCAAATTCCAATGAACTTTCCAGTAAGAGATTTTTCCTTCCATTGTTCCACGTGATCCCTCAGCTTCTCAGAAGTGTTTTGTAGAGATGTATTTTCTACAGATCGTGGTAAGCAACCCCCCTAATCTTCTTTCTTTTAGTCCATGTCATCTTCTCCATGGTTATCTCGCAATCCAGTTGATTTACTAAATGATATTGAGTATCTTTAGGGAGGATCCAATATTGGGAGGGGGATTCTCCCCCTATAAGTGTCTCCATCTATGAAAAACCTATATCGTTGTCCTCAGAGCACTCCTTGGCGGTTGTCCAACGCTAAAATGAAACCTAAGGAATGATACTAACTAAACCTATCTAAAATGATATTCAAAACACTTAAAACCTGGAAAAAAAATATTATAAAATATTTAATCTAACCTTGAACTAAAAATTAAGATCATAATATTGTTATATTCTAAATATTATATAAATCCTTATTAAAGCTAACCTAAATAAAATATCTTATTTAGATATAATCATAGGCCTAATAATGATCTTAATAATTAACACTTATTAATTAATTTTAGATGGCATATTCCCTCTTGATTAAAGGAAGCTACGCATTGCTAATTTCAAGTCCTTCATATGTGTTTAGGTTATTAGTATCTTTAGTAATTTCCAAATACTCTCTAACCCGATGTTTGAAGTAATGATTTCAGTGTCTTCTAGACAAATATTATGCTTGGAGTTAAGAGAATGTTCAGTTAAGGATGAGGTGCAGTTTGCTCATTTTTAACATATTCTCCGTGCTATTTGATCCTTACATGAAAGAAGCAACATTTTCCCCAAATATAGCATTTTCCACATGAACATTGTAATATCCCTACTTGAAATTTTGGAAAAAAGTGTGATTTGGGCAATTTCGAGCTTTACTAGTCATGATTGTAGGAGGTTGCAACTGACTCCAAATGGTCTCAAATTTGAAATTAAAGGGTATGGTAATTATTATAACATCCAAATATTACCTATGAGCACTTTGTATCTGAATTTAGTATTTTTAAACTTGGTTTGTGGACAAGTACAAAAAGTGCAAATTTCCTTGGAGATTGAGGTCAAATCCCCCTAGGGGTGGAGGCCAATTTGTCTCTCCAAATGAAGTATGACCCTCCAAAATTTCAGAATAGATTATGGGGATGTATATAAGACATAAATGGCTGTCATTATTTTTGGTTATAATCTCTTCAAACTGATTATCAGGAACAACATTTTTATAGTAACTTTCATGGAGTTTGTGTATGGGGAAATTACATTACTGCCTTAAATTGGACACATGAAAAGTAAAATAAATTGTTCATATAGTAACATAAAATATAATTTCCATATAAAAAATACATATCATTTTCCCAACAACATCCAACTCATATAAAATCCCTCATGCAAATCTAATATAAACTCTTTCAAGCTTGAAGCCAAATTTATTAAAACTAGTGAGTCAACAGCATGAGAATGCAATATTTTTACACATGGATTTATTATATTTGTAATTAAAGAGAATATGTATATAATATTACAAATAAATACATCATATACCCAATATTTAGCATCAAATAGACTCAGCAAAGCGTAAGCACAACTCCAACAAGTGCGCTATCAACATGACAGTATGGGAATGGAGAAGAGGGAATGAGAGAAGGGGGGGATAGATGATAACTTGATATGTATGGACCTTAAACATGTAAATAAACACCATTAATAATATCCATTTATAGTTCTTAATGGCCTCTCTATCAACCAACTTGGAAAGGAATCCAACTCCCTCAAAATTGGTTCAAGAAGGGAGAGTAAACACTCGGCATGCAATGGACAAGAAAAAGCTCTCCAAATTGCTAAAGGAAAATTAAAAAATGATCAAAATATGTTATCCTTCATTAATACATCATTTTATTAACTTCACAATGCCTCCTGAGGTCTAATTTCCCTCCGTAGGATTCCTCCAACTCAACTTAGTGGTTTAATAACTCCTATGACACTTGTCTTATCCTTCATGCTCCAATTCTTTCCCCAATTCGAATGTCTACCTCTAAATCCAAAATGCACCCTATTGGTGTCTATTTTTATCCCTGTCATGTATGATTTGTCGTAGGTATGAAATCAGGTCTGAATTTGTCATATTTTTCATAGAATCTTTCATCATTTGTTGTCATAGAGTGCATGGAATCTCCTTCAAAGTGGCACACATTGTCTTCCTAGTCTCTTCCTCTTCCCCGGGA
The DNA here is from genome assembly GCA_001517045.1 of Pseudotsuga menziesii. Lineage (NCBI taxonomy): Eukaryota > Viridiplantae > Streptophyta > Pinopsida > Pinales > Pinaceae > Pseudotsuga > Pseudotsuga menziesii. Next base: position 417,715 of record LPNX011081720.1, read on the forward strand.
GTTACTTTCATTTCATAATTCAAATGCATTGGATCATTATAGTCTATGTGACACCAAATCACCCTCCAATAATGTTACATTCCCCATGGGTTCGAATTTGGATGAAGGTCATGCCAAGTCTGTGGGGGAATCTAGTCACCCAAAGACTCCACAAGCTTCCAACTATCTCCGTGAAACAATGCCACCTTATTTTCTTAACATGTATTATTTATGTGGCCCATTTTAATGTGAATATGTTAATGTGAATATGGTAAGCTAATTTCCTTTTGGGTCCTATAGCTCCCTTATTATAAAATGTATGCCTCCATCTCAACCTAGGGAACTAGTAGGTTGGTAAAACATTGTTTGCAAGTAGTCTTATTTGGATGGGGACATGATTGTTAGGTATGATTGTCATTGGTGTCAAATACATTCGTTAATAACAAAGGAAAATATTAATTCAAATTCAAACAATTGTTGAAAGTGTTGTCAAAAATGTTAATTAAGTCGAAGTCGAACTATTGTTGAAAGTGTTCATTAAGTAAAAGTTAACCTATTGTATTATGGTCGAGTCTCTGTAAGTCGAAGTTGAAGTCGACTTAATCGACCTAGTCGATCTATTTTCAACCATTGACATTTGAACTCGATCTAGTCGACCTATTGTAAGTCGAAGTTGGCTGCTTGTCAATCATTGTCAATTCAGTCGAAGTCATAGTTCGACATTGTATTAGTAAGAATTAAAAGAGTCTAGTTTGAAAATTAGAATCGATAAAAGACAGAATTTACAGAGTTGAGCTAAACTCGGAATTGACAAAGTCAAATTCGAAACGGTGGAGTCAGAAACACTGGAATACGTAGTATATGTCTTTTGTGGTTGATTCTCTACATCAAATTCAATCAGTCGGATTGAAAATTGACGACAAATTGTAAATCAAGGGATAAATAGGTTAGTTGATCTATCTAATTCTGGATTGTGAAGTAAAAATATTTCATAATCATACTATTAAAACTCGCAAGTTTAAACATACAATGTAAATTATAAATTAGTTTATTTGTAAAAAATTCACGATGAAGAGTTGTGACTATTAGGAAAAAAGGAACAATTGAAAGTATATAAACAAACCTTTAGATTTTCAAATAGAATGAAAAATTACACATAGACTACAAATCATTAGTGTACATAAAATAAAGAAAATTCATCTAAGGGTGGTAGGGAGGTGCTAGGACAGGAAACAAAAGCCTGTAGGAATTCGGAGCTTCATTCCATTCGTAGTTGGTAAACAGGGTGTCAGTGCATCCTTCAGTCGTAACTGAAAAACTTGGGTGTTTTCGCATCTAGAAAGTAGGTTCTTGCGAAATACTTGTAAATATAATTTTGCAATAATTGAAACTGTTTGTGGTTTCCTCAATGGGTTTCCACCATAAAATTATGTGTTTTGCTTCTATTGTTGTTCTGTTTTTTTAATAAGATGATAAAATTTAAAAAAAATACCTGAGACTGATTCACCCCCCCCTCTCAGTATTACTTTATTTTACACCAGTTGGTATCAGAGCGAGTATCTTCACTAAAATTTTAACTGCTTGAAGATAGATCGATTATCACGATGGGTCAACAAGAAAAAATAACCTCCAAGGTTCCACTATTCAATGGTAAATATTATGCGTTCTGGAGTGTTAGGATGAGAAGCCATTTAATGTCTATTGGACTTGTAGTTTAGTTATCTATAGAAATAGGGTATAGATATCCAAAATATCCTCCTACATATCTTGAAGGAATAAATAAATTTGGGTGCATTGCAAAAGTTGTTAATGCAATTTTGGATGGACTAAACAGAACAAAGTTTTGCCAAAGTGATGCATTGCAATTCAACGAAGGATATTTGGGACAAGTTGAAGACCATTTATGAAGGAGATACCAAGGTAAAAAGGGCCAAACTCCAGAAATTTAAAGCTCAATTTGAAAGTCTAAAAATGAAAGAAGAAGAAAACATATCCAAATACTTTGAGAGAATAGACAAAATTGTTAATACAATTCAAGAGCTAGGAGCATAATTGGAAGAAATTGAAAGAGTTGAAAAAGTGTTAAGATCACTTCCAATGATTTACAATCCTAAGATTTCCACCCTAGAAGATAGAGAAAATCTTAACAAACTTACCATGAATGAACTATATGGGATGCTCATAGCTTATGAGATGAGTATTGGACAATATAACTCTCAAAAGAAGGAAGCAACTTTCAAAGCATATAAAGCAGCAAAGAAATCCAAAACAAAGATTCAATCAGAAGACCCTGATGATGAAGACACAATTCTTGTTAAAAATATTAAGAAAGGAACAGGTAAGTACAAAGGGAAATTACCATTAAAATTATTCAAATGTGGGGGAATTGGTCACTTTGCTTCCAAATGCCCTTATCCAAAATATGAAGACAGTGATGAGTGTCCTGAAGATTTCAATAAAAAAATGGGAGTATAGGAAGAAAAACAAAAAGAAGACCTTTTACTCCATGGATGATAGCTGCTCATATGAGTCCAATGGATATGAAGAAACAAAATTTCTATTCATGGGAATATAGAACAAAAACCTTGAAGAAGAATCAGGAGTGGTAGACCTTGAAGTATAACTCATAAGTTCTATTGAAGAATTAAGGAAGTATAAAAGGATGTATAAGCAATTAAAAACCAAAATGTTATAGGTTGAAAATAAAGAAAATGATACAGAAAGAATTATTTATGACTTAAATAATCAGCTTCAATAAGCTAAAAAGGCTAAAAATAATTTAGAACGACATCTCAAGAAAAGAGAGCAAGAATTAGAGAAATATGAGGTTGAATTAGACTTACTTAGAAAGAATATTAATGTAGATTCCTTTCAATCAAAATTTGTGAGCAACTCGAAAAATCTAGATGACATCCTAAGTTGCTAAAGGTTATCTAGTAATAAAACTGGATTGGGTTATGACAAAGGAATGAAGTAATAACAATCCTCTCCCATGATACAAGATGGAAACAAAAAGAGTTGTGTTGATGTACTCAAAGACTCAATTAAAAAGGAAGACAATACAAAATTTGATTCTTTTCAAAATGAAAGGAGGACAAATAAAATGCCAAGAAGACCAGTGGAAAACATAAATTTGCAACTCCTTTTGGGTAATTACTATGGTTGTAACAATTTTGGGCATAAAGCATTTAAGTGCAGGATGAACCAAAATCATAATCAGAAATTTTCCTACAAGGAATTCAATTCTAGTGATCCTCCAAAAGGCAGAAGTTATAATTCATTTGCACCTTAACAGAGGTATGACAAAGAATGTTACAAATGTGGTAACTTGGGTCATATAGCTAGAAACTGTAAACCATTTACTCCTATTAAAAAGGGAATCGCAACTATAGACGAGAAACAAAGAAAGGTTTGGAAAAGAATAGAAGATGCGAAAGAAAAATGTTCAATGGCCCTATGTGCCATAGAAAAACAAAATCTATGGCACATGGACATTGAATGTTCGAAGCACATGACGGGATACACAAGCAAATTTATCATCCTAAAACGATATCAAAACGGAAAAGTCACTTTTGGAGATAATTTATCATCTAAAATAATTGGGAAAGGCACAATGGCTCTTAGAAATAAGGTTAAAGCAAAAAAAGTTTTGTTAGTAGAAAACTTAAAAAAAAAATTCCTAAGTGTGAGTCAAACTTGTGATAAAGGACACACTTTCATATTTGATTCTAAGAAGTGTGAAATCAGGAAGAAAAATTTAGGAAAACTTGTTGGGACTGCGGTGAGAACTCCAAGCAATGCATACATCCTAGAAAATTAAGAACAATGTTATATGAGTCAGATTTATGAAAGCATGTTGTAGCATAGAAGGATAGGGCACTTGAACTTTGACAATATTGTAAAAGTAAGTAAGAAGGGAGCCGTAAGAAACTTACCAAAGATCATAAAACATCCAAACTATGTTTGTAGACATTGTCTTGATGGGAAAGAAACAAAGGAAATATTTAATATTAAAGAGCATACAACATCACAACCACTAGAAATAATTCACACTAATCTATGTGGACCTATGAGGACCAAAAGCATGCAAGGTGAACGTTACTTCATGTTGTTCCTTAATGATCATACAAGGATGACTCGGGTGGCTTTCCTCAAGGAAAATCTGAAGCCTTGTGAAGTTTAAATATTTTAAAGCACTAGTTGAGAATGAAACAAATCTCAAAATTAAATTTCTAATCGACAATGGTTGTGAGTGTACCACAAATGAATTCAATGATTTTCGTGAAAATCAAGGAATCAAAAGGAAGTTTTAATCCCCGAAAACTCCTCAACAAAATGGAGTAGTTGAGAGAAAGAACAAGACAGTTCAAGAAGCAGCCATAACCATGCTAAATGAATCTAAACTTCTAGTCAACTATTGGAGAGACGTGCAAGAGTGTGAAGTCTTGAAGGAAAAGATGTAGAAGCTTGCCAATATCTATTATGAAGTTTCAGATGCCTGAAAATAGGAAGAAAGAGAGAGGGAAAGACACCATCTTACATCAATGTCTCACTCTTAGTGAGGGTGAGAAGGGCTTAAATGATTGTCGCATTTTATTTCCTAACTATTTTTATATTGAATCCTGATGTTATAATTCTATGTTTTTCTTTTTCAAAACGACTTGTAACAATAATTTTAAATAGTATTACTTAAGGTCATGAGTCCAAGATAGGTAACAATGACGATTCATGGTTATATACCAATGTATATACCAGTATATCCACTAGTGTATGTATGGGTATATACATTAGTGTATATAGTAATATATAAGAGTGGTATACATTGATACATAAAGCCTTGTTAACATCACAAAGCAATTATTTAAAACACTATATGGGTATATACACTAGTGTATATACCAATATATACATGGTGTATACACTAGTGTGTATATACAAGTATATACATTAGTGTATATACTTGTATGTATACTAGTGTATATACCAACATATACATGTATATACCAGTATATACATCAATGTATATAGCAGTATATATATCAGTGCAATATACTAGTGCATATACCTGTGTATGGTGTATATAGATAGTGTACCTGGTATGTACCAATGTATATACAAGTTTGTTCACATAAAACCTTGCTAATACCATGCACACGACAATTATTTAGCACCAATGTACTATATGGGTATATACACTAGTGTATATACATCATACTTTATACACTAGTGTATATACCAATGTAGGTACGTACACTATATACAACCTTGTTCACATAAAAATCCTTGTTAACACCCTAGCTCAACACAATTATTTAGCACCAGGGGCCAGACTAATTACACTATTAAGTATATACTCCTAGTATATACCTAGTATACAAACAAGTGTATATACCTAGTATATATACACTAGAGTATATATTAGGTATATACATTAGTGTTTACTAGGTATATATACATTTGTGTATATACCTAGTATATACACCAGTGTATATACCTAGCATACATACAATAGTGTATACACCTAGGTATATACACTAGTGTATACACCTAGGTCACTAGTGTATATACCTAACACATATATGCACTAGTGTTTATACTAGGTAGAATCCTCAATCTAATTGGAAAATTGAGATTGTTAATTAATGTCTCAAAGGTTATCTCTGGTTACTGCAACCCACTAGATTTATGGGGGGTCAACTTCTCCTGGTGAAAAGGGTTCTAGCAGGGGCCTAGGTTTCTTGGGAACACATGTTATTGGTCAATATGTGTGCTCAGATGAACAAGGTTACAGTGGAGAGACTAATATATGGATGTTACATGTGGATTTGATGTTACTAATATACCTAGTGTATAATACACTAGTGTATATACTAATAAACCTTATATACACTAGTGTATATTCCTTCTAGAGAATATACATATGAGTATATGCACAATATAACTAGTATAAACACTAGTGTATCCACCTAGTGTATACACTAGTGTATCTACCTAGTGTATACACTAGGTATATACACTATATACACTAGGTATATTAGTAGTGTATATACACTGAACTGGTGTATATACACTAGTGTGTATATTCTAGTATATACATTAGTGTACTTGTGTATACATGTGTATATACCATACATACAACCTCATTCACATAAATCCTACACAAAGAAATTATTTAGCACAATATAGTGTATATACCCATATATACACTAGTGTATATACCAGTGTATGTACCAATGTATATACAACCTTGTTCACATAAATCCTTTTTAACACCTTGCACATTTAGCACAATATAATGGGTATATACACTACACTTGCATATATCCATCTATACACTGGTATATACACTATTGTATACACCATGTATATATATATTAGCATATACACTAGTGTATATACCATATATAGCATACATACAACCTCGTTCACATGAAGCCTTGTTAACACCCTCACCAAAGCAATTATTTAGCACAATATACCACTGTATACACTAGTATATATACCATACATACAGCTTCATTCACATGAATCCTTGTTAACACCCTCCACAAAGTAATTATTTAGCACAATATACCATTATATACACTAGTGTATATATCAATATATATTCTAACTAGTGTATAGATATGGGTATATACACCAGTGTATATATCTATTTACAATACAGTATATACCCTAGTGTATATACTTAGATACAGTACAATGTATATACTAGTGTCGATACACTGTGGTATATACACTAATATATATACTAGTGTATATAAAAGCAAACTTTCATATCCAACTTTCAAAATCCATTGAAGGATTTATTAAAGCACCATAGCATAGCTAAACCATTTATTATTTATATCATTATCAAGCATAAGACCATGCTCATTTCCTTCTTTTCTCTATTCTTTCGTCAATGCTTGTTTTATTTTCCTTAGTAGAAGGAAATAGGTCTAAGTGAAGGCCAAACCTTAGGTATGATTGTTTTTTTGTGTGTTGGTTTACACTAACCAAGTGTTGTAGGTTGTGAAAATCTAGAGAATTCGGTCCAAACCCATGAGACCTAGAAGAAATAACACTTACATTAGCAATTGATGAAACTTTGCCTATAATGGTCATAGTAGAGTGCAAGATTTAAGTATATTTACTGTAAAGACAATTTTTATACAAGTCAAGCATGGTTCTTGTAATATTTAGTTTGACTGTAAGAAAAGAGTGTTGAAATTTTGGGCCTACATGGCCTACTACGTCAAATGGGACAAGGAAGAGATGATAATGAGAAGCAAATCTAAAAAAACCTATTGAAGAGAAGAAAGAGAAGGAGAATAAAAAAATAGTAGAAGAACTAGTAGATGTTGTTAATATTTTAATGATTATACAAAAACTTTAGACATTTAGCATCATAACCATATCATTAGGGTCATTGAAAGAAATACAAGCACAAAAAGACAAAAGAACACAAAGATTTATCCTAGGAAACCCTCTTGGGGGAGAAAACCCAACAAATATTCCTATGAAATTCCTTAATATAGAATTCGACCAACTACAATGAACAACCCCAAGAATAAGACCAACAACTTCCTCTCTCCAACAAACCTCCCTACTCTCTCTCTCTCTCTTGCGCACTTGCGTGAGAAATGTGTCTAAATGAGGGAGGTGCCTCAGTTATTTATACTCATCAAGTGAGTGACCTAATTACCTAACAAGGTTGGACTAGTCCTTTAATTAGGGTCGACCTATCTAGGAAGACTCAAAATAACATTTATAAAATACTTTTGTGGTTACTATTGACCCGACTAACAACAAAGGTTTTACCTCATGACTTTTACATAACCAAGTATATCAATGACATCTCCAAGCAGAGGAATAACATCTCCGAAAGGAGGAATAATAAAGGTACAATAAAATTATAATAGAATATCGTCTGAAGTTACATTTCTTTAACACTCCCTCTTAATCATAGATTGTGAGTGTATTGATTAGCATATTTATTATGGTCTATAATTAATTCAAAGTAATTTTTTTATAACTATATATTTGTGAAAGTAAGTGAAGATTTTAAACATCTTCTTGAAAAAGTGCAAATATGAATATGTACAAAATAGGAATAGACTTTGTCAATATATCAAAATTTAAAATGGTCATTCTCGAATCTAAAGATTCATGAAATCATAAATATCAAATTTGACTGAATTAGATTCATGAAATTATAGTTATCAAATATGATTGAATTAGGTTATTTACTAGGGAATTTATAGAATGTGATTAGTTTGACAATTTGTTAGGTATGATTGGCTTCGTTGGTTACAAGTGGTTAAATTTGATGTTTCATTTACTTTATATTTTTGTGAGTGTGGTTGGTAAAGTGAGTTTTGATTATGTTCACTTGGAATTTTTATTTACATTTTTTATACATTTGTTTATGTTATCTTTTGGTTTGGAGTGATTTAATTATGCCGAAGGCGTTTCACAATGGAGACGCAGTCTCAAAAGATTCCTCGTCTCCCTGTCCACTAAAATTCTGACAAGTGTATCGTCGGCTTGGAAAATAGTACCTAGATAGGTGTTGTGTCTCGCGTCTCATTTGCAAGCTCGACACTCCCCGTGGCTCGCCGCATGGATTCCTAGACTGCCATTGCGTCGCTCAGTTCCACAGGATTATCACCTACTCTCATGGAATCCGCCACCAATTCCTGTGAATGCAAACACAACAACACATTTAAATAAAAATATGGTGAAACTAAATTTCAGCAGTAACTTAAGTGGTGAAGGTGTACCTCTCCAATGGTGACATTCATGGCCATTGTGGAATAATATGCGAGCACTAGGTCGATTACTGAGCGAATGCCTTGCCCGGCTATGTACTCGGTGATGACATTCATACCCATCATCTGGGCCTTGGTGATAGTGACACCCTACTTTCCCACAACGGTGTCTCCTCTAGGCGGTCGACGAGGCCATCCCTCCAGTTCATGTAAGCCAACGACAGCATTACTGCAGCAACGCCTTCCCTTTGTGTCAAAACTGGATGCCTATAATCCCCCATAGAACGCCTATTGTTGTTGTACGTCTACTTTCATTGTAGTAATTATATCTAGCAGGTGAAAGTGCAAACATTTATGAGAAAAATGCAAATCAAAAACTGCAAATCGCCTAAGAGAAAGTGTATTCATGGTGTGGTAATCTGTACAAAATGATGGAATAGCTACGTGAATTGATGTAACTACACAAAATTGATGAGAAAACTACAAATATCCTCAGAGAAAGCGTATTCATGGTGTGCTAAGCTCTGCAAAATAATGGAATAGCCTACGTGAATTGATGTAACATGAGAAAACTGCAAATCACCTCAGAGAAATCGCATTCATGGTGTGCTAAGCTCTGCATAATGATGGAATAGCCTACGTGAATTGATGTAACTACACAAAATTGATGAGAAAACTGCAAATCACCTTAAAGAAAGCATATTCATGGTGTATTAAGCTTTGCAAAATGACATCATAGCCTATGTGAATTGATTGATGTAACTACACAAAATTGATGATAAAACTGCAAATCACCTCAGAGAAAGTGTATTCATGATCTGCTAAGCTCTACAAAATGATGGAATAGTGTACCCATTAGGAAAATAGACTCCATGGGTACAATTTGCATGAGTTTTTTAGTTGGTTAACGTAAAACCAACACATTATAAACTTTGAAATCGAACTGATATTGAATCACAGACGCCTGTCCCGGGGACTGCCAAATGTTATGGACTTCTTCTATCACAGATGCTTAGCCCAGGGACTGCCAAATGTTATGGATTTCTTCTTTCAATACAACAAACACCTAGCCCAAGGACTGCCAAATGTTATGGATTTCTTATTTTCAATATCACAAACGCCTAGACCAGGGACTGCCAAATGTTATGGATTTCTTCTTTCAATATCACAGATGCATAGCCCAGGGATTGCCAAATGTTATGGATTTGTTCTTTAAATATCACAGACGCCTAGCCTAGGGACTACCAAATGTTATGGATTTCTTCTTTCTATGTTTTTTATTATAAAAGACCTAGATTAGAAAGTAACTCGAACCTAACCTAGTAATTTCCAAATTGTACCGACAACGGAGATTTGCCAAAAGTTATTTTGTGCTTGTTTGAATACTTTGGCTGTCAAAATATAAGAAAGAAAAGCAACAGCTGGAAGATTCCTAAGCACTGGTATCCGAACACCTCTTATCAATCACACCTTAAGTTCCACAATTAGCCAAAACTTTAAGCTATGTGGTGTCATGATTAAAAAAAATCCGACCATTTGATTTAATTAAAGGTTGGAAAGAATCAAGGGCCAGGAGCATCCGACATCTCTGAAACATTTCAATTTCCAGCGTGAACATTTCTATCGTTCAATGATTAAAAAACCATTTCAGTGATGACAATTATAGATTCTTCACCATTTAGCCGTTTTAAAACCATTTAAGTGATCACAAATAGAAATTCTTTACCATTTAGCCATTTTATAAAATCTGTGGATGGAATTTGTATCTAATGGTTAATATTGTTTGAGAGTTAATTCATTTATAGCTAAAAATAGTATTAATTATTATCGTTTTGATTTTATGGTTGAAAAATATATTTAGAGAATTTGTATAAGTCTACATATAATCATTTTAATGATTTTAGTTACTACATTATATTATTTATCTAAATCTTGTATTTCTTATTTTAAAAAATAAATTTTATTTGTGTTTGGATAAATTAACTAAATAATTTAATATTTTAATAAACGGTATTAAAGTTAAAGACTAAATTCAAGAGAAGTATTGGCACGTTTAATGATAAAAATTAGAGATTCAATCCAAACAATTTGTCAAAATAAGTAAAAATCGTTATTTTGTGGTAAAAATATCATTCATTGACATTATAAAATTCATTTTAAACCTCAAATGATTAAAGTTCGATGAAAAATGCTTTAACCAATAAAAACATAATCTAATGTTAATCTAATTATGAAAAATCTTTAGATACAAAGCCTGTGGATTTGTGTGAACCGACCTAGGTAACTGTTACTATAATTCTAAGTTTTTTTAAAGGTATTTTTATTATTATTTATAATAATAATAAAATATTAGATTTTTTGATAAATAAGTTTAGAATGTATATATTAAAAAGTTAACTTCCTAATTTCCATAAATGTTTGATATTAAATGTATAGCAAACACTGCTAACTTAAACATTTAGCCATGGTTGATTCATGAGGAATACCAGTAAATGAATCCTCAAAATTTCAACCCTCTCTTAGTGAGCCCAAATCAAGTGCGACAACTCATTTCTGCAAGGAGATTTCAGAGAATGCACAAATTTTTGGGGGGTTAGTTTTTTAGGTAGTTAAATTTTTATTTTTTTTTAATTTTGCTTATGTGAGTTTTCTTACTATGTCAAAAGTTTATAATTTTACTATGTCAACAGTCAAACCTAAATAAGTTGGAGGTAGGTTATATGTATTTACATGTAGACTATTTTTATTTGGTAATACAAATTTATTAAAATCGGGGTGGGGAAAGAAAAAGATAGAGATTGGGGTGGAGAGAGAGGATAGGGTTTATGGATAATTAGGGAAATTAAAGAGAAGGATAGGTATAGGATGCGAGGAGAGAGAAAGAAAGAGAGACTGCGGGTGGTAAGTGGTAGGAGAGAGTGATTAGGAGGGAGAGAGAGTGGGGAGAGAGAGAGAGCTAGAGAGAGAGAATGAGAGAGAAAGAGGGAGAGAGGGGGGGAGAGGGATGGGCAAGGGGGAGAGAGAGAGAAGGGGGGAGGGGGAGAGAGAGAGAAGGGGGGAGGGGGAGAGAGAGAGAAGGGGGGAGGGGGAGAGAGAGAGAAGGGGGGAGGGGGAGAGAGGAGGGAGAGGGGCGGGGAGAGAGGGAGAGATATCGGGCGAGAGAGGGGAGAGAGAGGGAGAGAGAGGGGAGGGGAGAGTGCAGATGGAGAGAGATTTTTTGATCCTCTGGTCGGGGATATCATTGATGTATTTAGTCATGAATGTCTTGAGGTAAAACCTTAGTTGTAAGTCGGGTCAGTAGTATCCACAAAAGTATTATTAAAATGTAATTTCCATTCTCCCAAGGTAATTCATAAAGGTTCAATTGCGGAAAGACTCAATATTTTTACCCTCTCAGCTTTCCTTTGCAGCTCTCGGTGCAAATGCTAGTTTTAATGGTGATAGGTTGGTTAGGTAGAATTTTTCTGTAAAATTGAGTTTTTAGTTTTAAATTGTTTTATTTATTTATAATCTTATGGAATTCAAATGCAAAATCAAACTCGAACTACATCTTTCAAAGTGTTCCATACTTGGAACAACATTTTTTATATCTTGGTGGGATTCTTAACCATGACATGTAAAAAGTAATGGAATTATTGTCATCATATGAGACATATGTATTAGGGATAATGATCTAATATGCATTATAAACAGACCTAGAATTTGACGGCATACATAACATTTTTTTTTATTCTAGCACATATTTGACAGGTAAATATATAATCAACATGTCAAGAGTGGCAACTACCGAAATATTCAAAACGTATATTTGACGTCCATGAATTTACATTCACTGTAAAAAAAAATAATGCCTATCACGTCTTAGTAATTTGTTGATGTAATTGTAACTTTGGAATGTATTCATCTGTATATCTTATGTATTGTACCCCGATGTTTATTCCAGGATGTGTCTGTAATGTATTTGAGTCATGTTATACCCCGATGTTTATTCTGGGAAGTTTCTATAATGTAAACAAGTCATGTCAAGTCATTGTGGGTAACCCTCCTATTGGTCAAGGGTTAAAGTCCCCACAGTTGTGCGGCCCTAAGGTTATTAGACTATCATAGAGAAGTCGACCCTAGGTGAGTCATTGTAAGTTGGTGCAATATTCCCCACCATTTTGTTAAGGATAAACCTCCTTGTTGGTTAGAGGAGGCAAATTCCCCACAAGTTGTGGGGCACTAGGGTTATTAGACACTCCTAGAGATGTCGGCTCTAGTAAGTAATTGTTAAGTGAGGCCGACATGTTGGAGTGGGTTTCAAGTGAACGAAAGAATATAAATAGAGAGTGAGCCTCTCTATTTATCACACACACTCACTCATTGAGGCGCATGAGTGAGAGGAGAAGTTGTTGGGACAAGAGAGAGACTGCTGCTGTCGAGAGATCATCTTTATGTTTTCGGGTTTTACTTTTGGTGCTGATTCTATCTCTGAGGAAGTTGCATGGTTTTATCCTTTATGGTTTCCCCGAGGAAAATTCTTTGTGTCTCTTGTCTCTTGTGTTTATTGTTGTGCATGTTATTCTCTCAATTAAAGATCCTAAGATCATAATGCTAGCTTGAATGATAAAAATCTAACATGGTATCAGAGCTAACCTGAGAAGAAGACATTGTGCAGCTGCAGAAGCTAGGGATTCTTAATTTTTGGGTCTCTCTCCACAATCCATCCGCAAAATTATGCTAGGTTGACTCTCCATTGAAGGTTGCATCTTTCTGTCGAAGCGGTATTTGATTCCGAACATTTTCAGTTTTTGGTGCGGGAAATTAGGGATTCTTACAGAAGAGGAATTTTTGAGTGAGCCTGGAATAGGATTTCTCTCCTCATAAAAATAAAATTTTAAAGACCTGGGTCAATATTTTTGGTTGGGTGAAACTTCGGGAAATTCAAACCCTAGTTTGACCCCGAGCTCGAAAAACCCTAAATACTAAAACTGATACGTTTTGGTAAATTCACTATATATTGGGATGGGCGAAGGCTCAGGAGCTGAAACTTACATAGGCTGAAGCTAAAATCCTGATTTAGACTGTATCCAAAATTTCGCCTCAGATTCGCTATATTCTGGGAGATATGATCTCTCCAAGTTAGGGTTCCAACCTCTTCTAGAATTCATCCCTAAACAGGACACCTGGGAAGAATTGCTATATCTTGGGATACAAATGTCCAAATGAAATTTATAAAGATGTTCCAAAAAGGGCACGGACTTTAATTTCTATGGTCCAAGTTTTAGACCCAGAAGATGAAACAGTGACACGTTGCAATCCATACAAATTCATTGTGTTGAACAGTCCTGTAACAGGTCACCTTGGGAAAATGATCATAAGTCCCAATTGGTGAAACCAATTATGATGAAACCTATGGTGTTCAAACAAGGACATGTGAGGATACCTCAATGAGAAGTTTTAGACATAGAGGAGCAGTAATTTTAGAGCTAACACAGAAACAGTATCAGGCATTTGTGCAAAAGAAATTGGTAAACTAGGGCTTCCTGATCCGGGAGCTTCCCTCCATTGTTTTCAGAAAAGGAGTACATTGGACAGCTCAACTTGAAGATATCTATCTTTCTATCCAATCAGATCTAAAATATTCCAAGTTTTGAAAATTAGGATTTCTCTAACAAACCCTAGATCATCCAGCTTCGGAACCAAGACGAACACCTCAAATCGGTAAGATCTAAACTTTTGATATTTTCATTTGAGGTTCTCAGTTCAAAGTGATCTATCACATCAGCTTGATGACAATCTTGGTGAAGTTGACAACTTCCAAGCATGGAAGTATATGATATCTCTGAAGAAAATGAATTGGACACCTACATGAGTAGAGAGGTTCCAGTTCCAGAGGGAGATGAGGCTCAAAGCCTTACACAAGAAGAACTTAGTCAAGGCCAAGAACATCATTGCTGATTCAATCATGGATCACCTTATACCACAAGTGTATTCCCTAAAGACACCGGATATGTTTGATTCCTTGACCAAGCTATTTGAAGGGAAGAACATAAATCAGAATATTACTTTGAGAAACCAGTTGAAGAATGTGAAGATCTAGAATGCAAAGACCATACAGTCATACTTTACAAGGGTCTCTCAAATCAAAGAACAAATTGAAGCGGTAAAAGAATAAGTGAAGAATGCAGAAGTGGTGATAGCCACCTTGAATGACCTCCCAGGATCATGGGATTCATTCATTCAAGGAATGTGTGCTAGAAGGAAGTGATTACTTTCGAAAGAAGAAGAAGCTCGACTCATAATAAGAGAAGAGAAGATGGAAGCAACCAAAGATCAAGCTCTCACCATCCAAAGAAGATCCCTCAAGCGATGAGAAATACGAAGAACTCAACTCTTGAAGAACCTCTTATCCACATTAGCATTTGCATAAGAAACGATGATATTATGAATGAAGAAGACGATGAAGTTGAAGGCCCAAGAAGGAGTCTACCCACGAAACAAATAAAGATAAGTATTCAATTGTCATTTCATGATATTGTTTTGTTATGCATTTGTTTATATTTAGTTGATCTATTATGCATGATAGAATGTTTGCATTAATGACAGTATACTACTAATATGCATGTAATGGGTAAGTAGCTCATGGTGCTATACAGCTCTCCATTTCTACTTATCTAGAATGAAACCTCTTTGCTGACATATTGGATTAGTGCACAATCTCAATGTTGTCCTGGTATAGATGGAAGGCATGTAGAAAAGTTTCTGTGAGATATGGATGAATATTGTATTGGCTAAAGTAGTTGCATGATCATATATTTATGCATAAGAACTTGCCAGTATGAATATTCCTTATGAAATGTTTCTAACCATACAAATGTATTTGACTTGTAGGAAAGATCGCATACATAATCACCTACAAGCAAAGAAGAATGAGACTTGTTCCGAAGAACAAGTGACGACAATTCAAAGATGAAGAATAATATGACGAATGCAACGACATCGTTGATGTAGAACCTTCCAGCCATGAAGAATTAACCAAGAAGAAAGGGAAGACCAATTCAAGAAGAATGATGTCTAGGATGCAGTATCGATACATGAAGGGAAGTTCATAGTTCCATCATGCAGTAGATGGAAACATCGTGGGATACAAGGCAAGATTCGTAGCACAAGAATTCTCACGAAAAGAAGGCATAGACTACGAAGAGACATTTGCATCTAGTGGGAGTTGACACACATGACAGGCAGAATCATGTGTGCAAATGAAAGAAGGCCTTGTACGAGTTTAGAAGACACCCATGAGATAACACATACATGATGAGCTTGATGAAGATCTAAACCTATGCTACAAGGTTGATAAAGGATGACAAGATCACAGATGGGTGTGAGAAGAACTTTTGAAAAAGTTCAAGATAGAGGATCTTGGTATCTAGTGATCCTAGATGGATACATAGAATATTAGTAGCAAAGGAAGCTACTTGTCACTCCGGTACAGAATGTTTCAGTGCATAGAGTATGGAAGACATAGGGAGTATGATGCTCTACTTCAGAGGGAGTGACTGCAGAAGATCCTGAGGTTCGACATGGTACGACAGGATGGATAGATTACTGATGACTCTAGGCTTTACTGAGAGTAAAGTGAATTCCAACCTTTGCTTCAAGGTTGAATGTGGAAGACCAGTGATGCTCCTGTTATGTGTCGATACACTACATTCTAGGCATGGAGGTGTGGACAAGGGAAGTATGCAGTAGAAATCATGAATAGGTTCAGGATGATGGACTGCATGACCACACATATGGCATCGAACCTAGAGCTATTGATCGTTGCTTCATCAGATTCAGTTGATGCCATGATGTATCGTTAGATGATTTGTTCATTGATGTACTTGACGGATACAAAACCTGATATTTTCTTTGATGTGAACACATTGAGACATGTTCACTTGATGATTGCAAAGGGTACAATTGATTATGGGCTCAAGTATGATACGAATCAAAAGATTAACCTGGAAGGTTATGTTGATTCAGATTGGGCAGGTAGTGCACTTCAGGGTGTTGCTTCAGTATGGGATCATGTGTGATCTCTTGGTTTAGCAAGAAGCAATCCTGTGTGGCACTGAGTACAGCTAAAGCAGAGTATGTCGCAACTTGTTCAGCTAGTTGTGAGGTAGTATGGATGAGGAAGCTACTGTATGATTTATTTGATCTCCAGATGGATGCTACTTGTATACATTGCGACAACCAAAGTTGCGTGAAGTTGTCAGAGAACTAGGTGTTCCATGACAAGTCGAAGCATATCAACATCGAGTATCACTATATCAGGGATATAGTGCAGAGGGGAGCAGTGAAGCTCTAGTATGTTGCGATGGATGAACAGATAGCTGATGTGTTGACAAAGCCATTGGCAAGGGTGAAATTCAAGTACTTTAGGGAGAAGCTTGGTGTTCTCCATATCGAGGTTCATTCCAAGGGGAAATGATGAGACCTAGAGCCATTTTGAAATGGTGAGAGGATTTGTTCCTTCCATGGCTAGATGTAAGGGTTGAGCCATTTTGTCATGGTGAGAGGATTGGTTCCTTCCATGTCAGATATGAGTGATGAGCCATTCTGATGTGACTGTAGGATTGGTTCCTACATGATCAAAAGTAAGCGTTGAATGCCATTCTTGGAATGGAGGTGCCTGGTCAGTTACTAGGTAGCTCAGTCTGGGACTAGGGGGCATTCTGATATGACTGTAGGATTGGTTCCTACAAGATCAGATGTGAGTGCACACTCTTCTGACATTGGTTGTCAGATGTAAGTGCAAAGCCCTTTCGGCATGAAGGATTGGTTCCTTGTATGGTCGAATATAAGTGTTGAGCCCTTCTGACATTGGTTGTCAGATGTAAGTGCAGAGCCTTTCAACATGGAGGATTGGTTCCTCGCATGGCCGAGTGTAAGTGCTGAAGCCTTTCCGACATTGGTTGACAGATGTGAGTGCTGGGCCTTTCTGACAGGGTTGTGGGGGGTGTTACCACATGGTCAGATGTGAGTGTTGGGCGTGCCTTTCTGATATGATTATAGGATTGGTTCCTACATGATCAGATATAAGTGTCGGGTGGGCCATTCTGAATTAGGGTTAGATATAAGTGCTAGAAGAAGACCTACATGGAGGCTAGGCCTACAACTAGCATGAAAAAGGGTTGGCTTTGTAAAACTTCCTATGACAAGAAGAATCAAGAGATAACACCCGTGATGATGATCCAGCAGAGATGTTCTAGACCAGAGATGATCCAGATCTAGTGATGATCCAAATCCAGTGATGATGATCTAGATCGAGTGATGATCCAGATCCAGTGATGATGATCCAGATGAAGATGACGAGAACTCAATGATGATCCAGATGATACAGAGAAGAAGACTTGTGCTAATAAATTGTGTCGAGAGAATACCTTCCTAGTTAAGAGGGAGTGTTGATGTAATTGTAACTTCGGAATGTATTCATCTATATATCTTATGTATTGTACCCCGATGTTTATTCTGGGATGTGTCTGTAATGTATTTGAGTCATGTCATACCCCGATTTTTATTCCGGGAAGTTTCTATAATGTAAACAAGTCATGTCAAGTCATTGTGGGTAACCCTCCTATTGGTCAAGGGTTAAAGTCCCCACAATTGTGGGACCCTAGGGTTATTAGACTATCCTAGAGAAGTCGACCCTAGGTGAGTCATTGTAAGTCAGGGAAATAGTCCCCACCATTGTGTTAAGGATAAACCTCCTTGTTGGTCGGAGGAGGCAAAGTCCCCACAAGTTGTGGGGCACTAGGGTTATTAGACACTCCTAGAGATGTCGGCTCTAGTAAGTAATTGTTAAGTGAGGCCAACATGTTGGAGTGGGTTTCAAGTGAACAAAAGAATATAAATAGAGAGTGATCCTCTCTATTTATCACACACACACTCACTCATTGAGGCGCATGAGTGAGAGGAGAAGTTGCTGGGACAAGAGAGAGATTGTTGTTGTCGGGAGATCATCTTTATGTTTTCAGGTTTTACTTTTGGTGCTGATTCTATCTCTGAGGAAGTTGCGGGGTTTTCTCCTTTATGGTTTCCCCGAGGAAAATTCTTTGTGTCTCTTGTCTCTTGTGTTTATTGCTGTGCATGTTATTCTCTCAGTTAAAGATCCTAAGATCATAATGCTAGCTTGAATGATAAAAATCTAACATAATTAACCTTTTCCATTATGTTGGGTTGCCCCTGCTCTACTTGTTTTGTTTGGATTGGAATATTTATTTTCTAACCAATAACCTATTAATTTTTATTCAATCATATACTTAATACTTGTCTGGTTCGTCGCCCACCGCCAATCTATTTGAATGCACACCCATACTATCAATCAAAGGGGAATAACAATGCCTTAGTGGGGGACTGTCAGCCTTGGAGGTGTGGTAGATGAACATTATGGTTCTTGGGACCGCTCATTCATGTTACATTTGGTTTAGGGTTTGGTAGCCACACTATATTTCCATACATAGTTTTGACACATAGTCTCGCACGACGAAATTTCGTTGGATTTACACTTATTTTATGTGCTCTTTGGTTGTGACCCTGATTGTAGTGTTGTATTTCCTTTTTTAGTAGATGGTGAGGGACTGGATTTCTAGGAGAACCTTGATGTAATCAGAAAATACCGGCTTGATATAACCTAGAATTGCGGGCTTGCTTGAGATATGTATTTGAGCTTAAAATGTGTTGATTTTATTGTATGGATTATTTCAACTTTCCTATGGCTTAGGACAATTTATTTTGGTAAATATGAAATGTGGTAAATAGTAGGTTTTTGGTGGAATTCAACATTTTCTTTAATTTTTTTGTTTTGGTTACGATGAGAATGTTGGTTTTGTGTTTCTCTTTATCATATTTCTGTTTAATTTTTTCGTTTAGGTTACAATGAGAATGGTGGTTTTTATTAAATCTTTTTATCATATTTCAGTTCAAATGAGAATCCCCAATTTCCATTCCAATTTGTGTTTTTCTCCTTGGGTGTTTCTCTCTAATGCTTTTATCCATAATAAGACGGTGAAATAACAAAAAAATATGCTATTGAGTATCTAACAGAATATGGGTGGAGTTGGCCCATTGCTCCTACAACCTAGGTAGAAATGGTCTATTGTTATGGGAAAGTGAGTAATCATGTCTAGCCCCCAACATCACACATGACCAAAGAATGTCACCCACGGCATCACACATGACCAGAGAATCCCGCTTGGATCTTAGAAGGTGAAATGCACTTCAAAGTTAGTCCTACAATTGAAAGATTTGGTAAGTAAGATCGAGACACTATTTACTTTTATCCCTTTTATCTTTTCCTATAGCAATATAAAAATCCCCAAAGTGATATGTAAATGAGCAACCTCTGTAGTTTGTGGTCTTATTTGACTTATTGGGTGGGGGGTTGCATGACAGCTAAAGAACCTATTTTACTTATTTGGTTGGGGCTTGCGTTAGACAAATGACTTCATATCTCTCCCACTTTTTGGTCTCTCATATTTAAAGAACATAGCCGAAATACACTGCATGTCATGGTTACTCATAGTTCTTTTAACATGTGCACAACCTGAGTTTTATATGGCATTTTTCTTCAGTTTTATGAACCTACAACCTACATTTCTAGTATTTTATGTTTTTATTTATTTGATGTTATTTTTGGCTATGAAAGTTTTATATGGCATCATTTTGGTCGGTTAACTTACTATCGAGTGCAGCAGATGCATATTATCCTAGAGGTTTTGATGTTTTCTTATGGACGTGAAGGCTCGCGGCCTTTTTTATTTATTTACTTATTTCCTATTATTTGAGGAGCATACAAAACATAAAGTCATGGCTGGACTTCTATATTTAAGCTTAGATATTGTATTTAATTTGGTTTTATGCTTCTAATTTTATTAATCCTCCGTTGTTGTCTACTTTTAAGTAGCTTTTTGGATTTTTAGACATATTTACATATAACATCAAAATAAATTGCCAACCTATGAAGTTGCATAAAATGTAAACCGACTCACATAGAAAACTTGAAACCGTCATTAAAAAAAATTTGGCAGGCACAAGCAATTTGAAATTCCAGGCTTGATTTTAAATGGTTTGATGGATAAATTAAATATAAATTTTGGTACTTTTGATCAATTTCATCTAGTTTTTATATCACGGAGTTTCAATTCATGGACAAATCAACCTAAATAATCAACCACATATGCAATCATGTTAGATTTGTATATTAATATAGGTTCATATAGAAAGAAGGCTACTTCCCTATTGTTTTGTGCCAACATGCCAAATTTGAATACCTCTAGCCAATGCTCAATTAGTTATTATCAATGATGTTGGGAATTTGACTCATTTCATTCAAATTCCCTCATCTCAATGGTTGTCACCGATTACCAATTATGTTTAGCATTTGCATACATTAATGTTAATAGGTATTTGGTTCAAATCCTTAAAGAAGAAACATTAGTCTAAACCAACTAATTTATTAAGAATGACATTCAAAAACATAGAAAAACAATATAAAAATAATATTCAAACTTAAAAATTATTTAATTATAACCAAGTCCAACCAAAATGTTATGAACAACACAAAATATAACTTGATTGTAAATATAACTTTATTTAAAAAAATATTTAATTATAACCAAGTCCAACCAAAATGTTATAGACATTGTAAATATAACTTTATTTACAAAATCATATTAAGTATTTATTAATATGATTTATTATATAATTTTTTTTAAATAAATTAATTTAATAATAATTTTTAAACACTTTAAATTAAATTGATAACACCTTATTTCTATATATGATTATTCTTTCATAATACACTTAAACATGAAGTTATTCATACTTGCTCTTTTGGACTCATGAGATTATAGAATCGCTTCCATAATAAATTTTTAATGGATATCATCCTTTTACACATGTTAGTATTTTGACTAACTTAATTAATTAAAAAAAATTAATAATAATTTAGTTTAAATTTGTTATAAAGGTATATTATAAATATTTAATATAATAATATTAATTAATAAATAAAAAACAAAATATAATTTTTTTATTAATTAAATATAATTAATAAAACTTATACACCCACAGTTAGCTAATCTTATCAAACAAATTTGTTGTTATCATAGAAGATGAAGACCTAGGGAATTATTAGTCAGGTCTGCTACTTCTGATCAGAACATGATTTTTTAGGGTTGTGACAATGGCCTGATCAGTGATCCTAATCACACGTCATGTCTAGTGTGATAACACAGGAACCAATATAATCTACATTCAGTAACAGAGATCAAACATATACCATATAATATGTCAAAGTCCCCGTATCATTCAGTATTCTGTTGTTGTGGGGTGCTTATTGCTTCCCCAAAATGCTCAGAGGTTCAGATTATTGGTACCAGGACCAAAACCATGACACCAGTTGCCACTCTAGAGTCGATGCCCACGAATCATGACTGCCAAGCATGAAGAACAAATGGCATTCCCTTCTTCCATATTTCTCATTCAAACTCTATAAGCATATCCATAGTCATGTTTGTTTGACTTATAACACTTCCATTACGGCCACTTATATTATACAAGGAAGCCCAAAAACGCAAAACCCAGAGGAGGAGGAGGACAAACAGGTATACAAGAATGTGTGTAGGATTTTGCTAAAGATATCAACAGATTGTGTAAGAAGGGGTAATTACAGCAAGCGGTGGGTTTAATACACGCTCTGTGCGCAAGGGATATTCGGAGGGTTCCAACGATCTCTACGCTCAACTCTTACAGGCTTGTGCTGAAACCCATTCTCTAACAGAAGGAAAATGAATTCATGCGCTGATGAATAAAATGGGATATTCCAGGGAAGACATATTTATAGGAAACCATCTTTTCATTATGTACTCGAAATGCGGCAACATATCGAATGCACGCTAATTGTTTGACAAAATTCCTGCCCGGAATGTCTGTTCATCTAATATGACGATAACAGGTTATGCCAAACGTCGGAGAATGCGGGATGCACGCAAATTGTTTGACGAAATGACTGAATGAGATGTGGTATCATGGACTGCTATTATTGCAGGATATGCTCAACACCAGGATGGTGAGGATGCCCTGCATCTCTTTCAGCAAATGTTGGAAGCAGGTATGAATCCTAACCACTTCACATTTTCTAGTGTTGTTAGTGTTGCTCAAGCCTTGAAGTTTTGGAGAAGGGAAAGAAAGCCCATGCCCACATTATTCATATGGGTATTGAGTCATATGAGTCCATTGGGAATGCCCTCATTACCATGTATGCAAAATGTGGGAGCATAGAATATGCATGGCGCTTATTCAACAGGATGACAAAGCGCAATACGGTTTCATGGAATACCATGATCGCAGGATGTGCCAAATGCGGGATGATTGGTTTCGCGCGCCAACTGTTTGATGAGATGCCTGAACGAAATATCGTGTCATGGACTACGATGATAACTGGATATGAACAACATGGCCTTCCAGAGGAAGCTGTGATTTTTTTTGAAAATATGTTAAGTGATGGCCTGAGGCCTGACCAGTTTACGTTTTCCAATGTTCTCAGTGCATGTGCTAGTCTGTTGGATTTGAGATGGGGTAAGAAGCTCCATTCCCATAGCATTATCACAGGATTTGAGAAAGATGTAATTGTGGGAAGTGCTCTTGTTGGCATGTATATCAAATGTGATAATATTGATAATGCATTCAAGGTGTTTGACAAAATGTCTGAACGTAATGTCGTCTCATGGACAGCTATGATGGTAGGATATGCACAAAAGGGATATGGCGACAAGGCCTTGAGCCACTTTAGTCAAATGCATTGTGCTGGCATGAAGCCTGACGAACTCACCTTTGCTAGTGTTTTAAGTGCATGTGCTATCCTGACAGCTCTAGAGCAGGGGAAGCAAGTCCATGTCCACATTGTTAGAAGTGGATATGAATCCTTTGTAGGGGTGTCTAATGCCCTTGTAACCATGTATGGTAAATATGGGAGCATAGATGATGCAGAGAAAGTGTTTAAGAAAATGCTTGTACGAGATGA
The DNA here is from genome assembly GCA_001517045.1 of Pseudotsuga menziesii. Lineage (NCBI taxonomy): Eukaryota > Viridiplantae > Streptophyta > Pinopsida > Pinales > Pinaceae > Pseudotsuga > Pseudotsuga menziesii. Next base: position 441,499 of record LPNX011081720.1, read on the forward strand.
GGTGTCCTGGACTGCATTGGTTGTAGGATATGCCCATCATGGCCTTGCCAAGGAAGCCCTTGAAGTGTTCGATAAAATGTTAAGCAAAGGCATGTCTCCAGATCATGTTACATCCATCGAACTTCTCTCTGCTTGCAACCATGCAGGTTTAGTTGATGAAGGTTGTCGGTATTTTGATTCTATGACTAAATGTCATCAGATCACTCCAAAAGTATATCACTATGCTTGCATGATTGATCTCCTTGGACGATCTGGGTGACTGAATGAGGCAGAGACCTTAATTGACAACATGCCTTTTGAGCCTGATGCAACTGTGTGGGGAGCATTTCTTAGTGCCTGCAGAACTCATGGCAACATAGATATAGGAAAACGTGCAGCAAAACAAAAATCGAGTTGGAACCACAAAATGCTGCAACTTATGTGCAGTTTTCAAATACATATGTTGTAGCTGGGAGGTGGGATGATGCAGCAAGGGTGAGGAAAATGATGAAAGAAAGGGGAGTGAAAAAAAAAATCGAGTTGGAACCACAAAATGCTGCAACTTATGTGCAGTTTTCAAATACATATGTTGTAGCTGGGAGGTGGGATGATGCAGCAAGGGTGAGGAAAATGATGAAAGAAAGGGGAGTGAAAAAGGATGCAGGATGTAGCTGGATTGAAGTTAAAAGTAAGTGGCATGCATTTCTAGCAGGAGAGAAATCACATCCACAACTTAAAGAGATAACCAAAATTTTAAAGAAACTATCTGGGCAGATGAAAGAGGTAGGTTATTTGACTGACAATAATTTTGTTATGAAAAATGAGGACTAGGTTAAAAAACCTTCTCTCACTACAGTGAAGGAATTGCCATTTTTTTAGAGTTTTACAACTTATTTTTTGGGACACCTATCTATATGGTAAAAAATATTTGGGGTTGGTGATAACTTATTGTGAAACTTGTTTCTATGACTGCTAGTGATAAAATATTATAAGAGAGGCAAGTTGTTTCAATGACGTCAAGCCCTTAACAAGAAGTTATCATTGTTGCTTTTTGTACCTAGGAAAGTGTTCTCCTATGTGATTTTAGCCTTAGTCACTTAAAAGGGAGAAATAAAGCGACCCTTGCATTAAATGACTTGAGATAAGCATTTAATTTGACTTTAAAGAATAAAGTCACTTTTTAGAAAAATTTAAGTGAGGTGAGTGAAATTAATTTTAAATGATATTTAATGAGCATTTAATCTCATCCACTCATCTTATATAATCTCAACCGTTGGATTAGAAGACCATTCACTTACCCTAGGGTTTTCACCAAAAAGGTAAGGCAAATCACTTTCACTTTTGAGAAGAGAGTGGAGAAGAGAGAAGAGAGAGAGAAGAGGCACGAACTTCGAGGCAGCATGATTTTACAGGTGGCATAAATTTTGAGACAGCATAGTTTTCGAGGTGAAGAGATTTAGTTCAGCACGCATCTCGAGGTGATCGTACATCATAGATTTTTGGGGCACGAGTTTCGAGGAAATTCTAGGCATGAATCTCGAGAAGCTTGGGACATAAAACAAGGCCGTACTCTGCACATAAATCGAGGCCATACTTAGGCACGATTTTCAAGGTCCATACATTCTGTACGAACTGTACCTTTTGCACATAAATCGAGCTCTAATTTTTGCACATATTTCGAGGCCATGGACACAAAAAACGAGGTTTTGTTTTGGCACAGAAACTGAGGAGGCATTTGGCACGAATTTCGAGAAGGTTATGGGTGCATTTATTGCAGTGGAGATAAGTTGTATTTTCTGTTGTACTTGGTGTTCTATATTTTACTAAACAAATAAAAATCTCTCTCCTAACAAGTTTTCCCCTTGTGGGTTTTTCTTGGGCAAGTTTGTCAAAAATCTTTGAGTCTGAAATTTATGGTGTGCATTTACTACTAATTTTCTGTCATTAAATGTGACTTTCAGCAGTGTTTTTATTTGTCTGAAATATTGTGCAATTTCCAGCCTTCATTAAATATGGGTTGGGCATTAAACAGTGAAAATTTTGACATTGAAACCAGTGGATGAAAACTTAGAAAAAATTTCATGGTATCAGAGAAAGGTTGGGCAGAAAATTAAAATTTTGCAGACAGAAAGTAATTTCCAGAACTCAGAAAATTTCTTTTGACAGTGAGCAACATTTTTTTGAAACTTGAACTTATCAGAGATAATGGCTACTGGACTTAGGATGGAGGATAGGCTTGATGGGCCTAGGAATTTTATCCCATGGAAAGCTAGGATAGTGTTGATATTGGAGGAGAATGAGTTGTGGGATGAGGTGGTTCATAACACTACCGCAATTCCTATTGTTGTTCCCCCTACCACTGATGCATTAGCACTTCCCGCCTTGAACAAGAAGGACATACAATCTAGAAAAATAATCCTAGATGCAGTTAAATAACATGTGATTCCTCACATATCGAGTAAGACCTGTGTATTTCAGATGTGGGATGCTTTGACCGGCTTGTTTCAAAGCTCAAACGAGAATAGGAAGATGGTTTTGAGGGAGAAGTTGAAAAGCATCAAGATGGTCAAAGGGGAGGTTGTGATATCTTACCTTACTAGGATCTCTCAGGTGAGATATGAGCTTGCAACAGTGGAGGAGGTTGTTCCTAATGCAGATCTAGTGTAGACAACTTTGAATGGGGTTTCAAAGCCTTGGGTTTGTGTTTGTGGAGGCTTTGGTAGCTAAGGAGAACTTACCTACATGGGACAGGATATGTGATGATTTTGTTCAGGAGGAGACTCGGAGGGGTCTTGTGCAAGGCAGTGCTTCTACTAGTAGGGAGGATGAGGAGGGTGTGGATTTCACAACAAAGGGGAAGAAGAAGTTCAAGAAGGGTGGGGCCAAGCAACATGATGGGCAGAAGAAGGATCTGAGCACTGTGAAGTGCTTTGCTTGTCAGAAGATGGGGCACTATGATGGGCAGTGTCCACATAAGAAGAAGAAGAAGAAGAAGCAGACAGTAGCTTCGGCCGAGGTTGAGGATTTTGCAGCTAGATTTGAGAGAGAGTTTTCTCTTTGCACTGGACATGTTGATAGAGAGAGAACATCCATCATCACTAGTGCGGATGTTGATAGTGAGAGGGAGTTTTCCTTGTTGACAGACTATTCTTACAGTGCATCCACTTCCAGCACATGGTATATTGATAATGGAGCTTCGAGCCACATGACAGGTGCTCGAGAGATGTTCTCCAAGCTTTCATAGGCAGAGACTGATGTGGAGGTAGTGTTGGGAGATGACTCTGATGTCAGAGAAGTTGGGTGTGGGACCATTACTTTTCAGAGGGATTCCATGAGTCCCACGGTTTTAAGAGATGTATTGGATGTACCTGCGCTGAAGAAGAACTTGGTTTCAGTTTCCATGATTGAGGATTGAGGTCTTGGGGTGTCCTTCCTAGATGGACATGTGCGTGTATTTCCCAAGACTGCGGGACCATTTGCTTCCTACACCATTGGATTCAGATGTGGGAAACTGTGCAAGCTCTTGTTTGAGCAACAACATGCCTTGGCACATAGCGGCGGCAACGAGCTGTGTGAGTTGTGGCATAGGAGGATGGCTCATTTGCATCATCCAGCTTTGCGTATGTTGAGATTTATGGTTACAAAGTTGCCAAAGTTCAGCATGGAGCACAGTGAGGTATGGAGAGGGTGTGCTTTGGGAAAGTACACCAAGACTGCTTTTCCTAGCAGTGATAGCAGGTCAACAGGGGTTCTTGACTTGATGCATTCTGATTTGTGTGGACCTATGTCATCTTTTTCTCTGAGAGGATATGAGTAATGTGTGACATTCATCGATGACCATTCCAGGAAGACCTGGATCTACTTCCTAAAGAGCAAGAAATCTGAGGAGGTATTGCAGAGGTTCTAATAGTTCAAAGCTCTTATGGAGAACCAAACATGGAGGAAGACACGGGCTCTCAGATTAGATAACGGGGGTGAGTATACCTCTAAGGAGTTCGATGGATATTGCAGACAGGAGGGCATTCAGAGGTAGTTGACGGTTCCATACACTCCTGAGCATAATGGAATGGCAGAAAGGAAGAGCAAATATATTATTGGAGCAGCTAGAGCTATGTTACATGATTAGTCACTTCCTTTCTTCCTTTGGGCAGGGGCATGTAGTACATATGTTTATCTTCAGAACAGGAGTCCCCATCGTGTCATGGGGAACATGACACCTGAGGATAGTTTCACAGGAAAGAAGTCGAAGGTTATCCATTCTCGCATATTTGGTTGTTTGACTTACTCTCATGTCCCTTATGAGAAGATGACAAAATTTGAGCCCACAGCAGAGAGAGGCATCTTTGTGGGGTATGATGAGACTTCGAAGGCCTTCCGTATTTATCTTCCTTCACAGAGGAAGGTTGTTGTGAGGAGGGAAGTGAAATTTGAGGAGAAGCGGGCCTTCAGGAAGTCTAGAGAGTTTGAGCAGGGAGAGCAGCAGGTTCTCACACCTCAGGTAGTTTCACATGTACCGTCAGTGCAGCAGACAGGTTCACAGGTTTCTGGGGTTACTGGACCACACAGTATGGCCATAGGTTCTCCAGTTTCAGTGGTTCAGCCAGCAGGATCTTCGTTGTGCCATTGTCGAGTAGTAAAAGACTCCATCCTTTGAACTCTGTCGAGCGCCTTGGCCATGTGCCAAGGGATTGTAATCCCTCGTCGACTACAGAAACATGGTTCTGGCGGTTGCACATTAAGATATCTCGGGTGAGACTACGCCTACCTCGCAGACATTGTCGGTTGAGCTTGCTCCGTCGGGCCAATGCCTTTGGTGTTTTGTTGGTATGGTGTTATTGTTGAACCTGGGTCACAAGAGTGAGGAAAAGTAGGCCAACACATATTTAAAACATATATAAAATACATGTTTAACAATGATAGTAGAATAAAAAATAAAGGGTTAGCTATTAGTGGTTAGAGTCTTATGATTTTTTTTATAATCAAATCATTCAATAAATAAATATAAATTCATCTTTTAAGTTTTATTTGAGATCATTTTTTAAATTAATTTAAGTACATTAGTTCCATGGAGGTTTTTTTACAAATACCAATGGTTGATATAATGAATTTCTAGCTTCATTCACATTTTTATGAATGATATTATTTTACCAAGAAGGCTTAAATATTTTGGTTAGGGATATGCTTATATTTCAGTAAATATTATGAATTCCAATAAAATAAATAGTACTTTTTCACTTCACTACAAATATGACTTGATCTGCCCACCTAATATATTCAAAGTTCTAACACTAATAATAGTTTTAAAAATAATGAGCTAGCCATTACTTGTTAGTTTCTTAGACTTTAATGGGCATAAAATCAGGGGTGGTAGATGTTGGGTGGATCATCCTTGATCTTGCTTAATATGAAGAACTATATTTTGAATGGGGATTGGGAAAGACCACTAATAACCAAGAAAGAGGTGCATCGCTTTACCAAGGCCTTCTTCAAAGTCCTTCACTCATACTAGACCATATAATGTGATTGGAGACTGAGATTATGATCAAGTTGGTGCAAAGTGCCTCCCTTCCCAAGGATATCTCTCTGGCTCGATGTAAAATCATGATAAAAAAATTAGATAAATAACTTCAATAATGTTCCCATCTTCCATGTTCTTTTCCATCAAAATCAAAGGGTGGATGCAAGAGTAAATAATGTTGCTAGAAGCATTGAAGGTCTATAAAAATATTGGGTCATATCTATGACACACATCCCATAATGTCCCAAACACATGAATTATTTAGGTGTTAACATTCAATTCTCATCACTCCACTACGTATTATATGAACTCTGTGCAGAGATCAAAATCTTATTCACACAAGCATTAGCTTGGAAGGTTTAAAGACTATAATGATTGTTATAATGCTCCTCCAGAACATTTGTAATGAATGTGGGACAACCTCATTTCTCATCAAGAAATCATCCTACATAGGTATCCAAGCATGATAACATGTCCTAAAGGTCTCTAGGATAATTTTATACCCTTTTAGAAGGTTTCACTCCTCAATTAAATCATGCGTCCTCTTGGATAGCGTGAGGTCTCACCACTTACAAAAAGTAGCAAATTCCTAGCTCTGTGGCTTCAATTTCAAGACAAACTTAGGAGCTATAAATGAAAATACTATTTCCTAACAAAGTTGAAGAATTTTCATGCCTGCAGGAGGACTCATCACATCTAATGTGTAGTGAATGAATGGTTTGTTATTGCCACCGTCATTGTGGTTTTTATACCAACATGTGTTTCTTTCATCCTCCTGGGCTTTTCCTTGTCAATGATCATTGTGGAATACTGTACTCTAATTGGAGGTCTTTGGATTGGGAAAGGGCAGTGTTAAAGTGGATCTTGATTGCAATTGTTGGGTTGTTAAAATGGAGTTCCCAAATTGCAATAAGGACATGTACAATGAGATTATGGACTTGAAGAAGGCCCTTAGAAGACATTAAGACCAAGTCAAAATCAACAACTCAACCATTCACTCTATTACATCCTAAATTCAAAACTTAGGAATACAAAGCACCTCTACCGTTGAAACTTTGGATGCCCATTGACAACATTTGATAGTTCTGGAAGAAGAGGTGGATATTCTTTGTAACGCCATCAACATTGGGAATCACAACTCCACATCATCGACATCGGATCATAGAAGTGCGATGGAATAAGATCATGGTAAGCTTAGGGAGGAAGATATAGTTCTACAACCTCAAGAAAATGTGAGAATAGACAGAGTCTCTCATCCATTTGTAGCCAATTAGAAATCAAATTAGTAAGTAATTTATCATGTTTTGTAAAATCATTTCGATCGTCGCCCTTTTTATCGATTATATACCAATCGATTTTTCTACTTTTACATAACAATGGAGGGCTCCAATAATTTTTTTGAACTTCTTTCAATTTCCTACTTGAAATGGTATATACTCTTAGAATGCCAAAACTTCTAACCAACTTCTACCCCTCCATAACTATTTTTTTTTTTTTCAATGTGGTTCACGCGCCGGCTTGACCGACGGCTACATTCACGGAATAATTTCTGGCGGACCCACCCGAAGGGGCCTCACACCCGCGGCCTCTGTGTGCCTAACCCCAAGAGAGTCGATGAGAATGGATCCCGCGACCTCACATGCTGGGAACCCTAACTACGAGTACTCGACCGATTGAGCTAACTCTTAGGGCTATACACCTCCATAACTTATTATGGCTAACTTTTGTATTTTAGTTGGGATGGTATCGTTTTGGATGATTTTATTACACATTGACTATGTATATTTCCTTTTTGCTACAATTATTATTTTGAATTACGTGCTAAGGGTGTGTCTTTTACTTGCCTATGGTGCCAATCATAAAATGGAAATCTCTAGTTTTCCATAAGTCTTACAATTTGTTGTTAAATTCTATTATATGGGCATTCCTATTTTAGTTAGTGTTAAGGATAATGGATAATAAAAAATATATATAATCGTGTTATTACCTCAATCAAATATACATAAACAAAAATATTTGGTCAGATATTTGTTGGGTTACACTTGGCGAGGAGGTTGTTCATATATTAGGGATATGGCTTATGAGTCATGTACACAGTAGAATACTTCACCTATTTTAGTCAAAGTTAATAATTGATAAACATAACGACACTTTCAATTTCCTATAGTATTTCATGAAACATCTTTGTTTGAATTTGGAAGCGTTAACTACTTAGAAATTAAAGTGAGATGTGAACCAACAAATTATACATACAAGGATACAATGATCCACTATTGGAGAAATATTGACACATTGTAAGTATCCTTACTCCGTACATTTGGAAGTTTCTTATTTGTTTAGCATAAATAAGTTCTTTAAAACATAAGAGTTGTACTTATCTTGAATCGAGTTCATGATCGATGATGTAACTAAAGATTATATATGGAAACAAAAGTAGAAAGTTTCTATCAAAGGTTATTGCAAAGAAATGTTATTTTTTTGTTTAGGGTTCATCAATTTCTTCGTTGAGATCATTATGCAGTACCATTTTTTGAAATAGCAATTAGTAGGGCTTTATACATTGGATTGGTAAGTACATATTGTACTTTCACCTTAAAATATATGTTTTTTAAATGATGAGTAAGATATAAACTAAAGTAGGTAAAAAAACATGAAGAGCTGTTTTTGCCTGGGCATTTGAGGCTGGACGAGCGCGCGTGCTAGGAGAGCTAGGGTTTCAGGCCGCAGCATGGTCACCCCTGGGGGCGGGGATCCCCCTCCCCCCCGTTTGCAGAGATGGACGAGTTCAGGAGGCTGGTCGCCAGCAGTGGGAAGAGAAAAGCTCCTCTCACAGTCCCGAAATTCATCAAAAAACTTGTAGAAATCCCTGAAATCGCCTTGCCAGAGACGACTTCGGTAAAGATTACTCTAGCTCTGTCAGAGAGAGGTCTAGTCGGCCAATTTATGGGGCTCTGGCCCTCAGCAAAGACCACCGACGACTGGATTCAAAGAAATTGGAAGCCGCATCTCAAGCAAGGAGTCACCTGCTACCCCCTGAGCAGTGGCTATTTTCTTTTTGAATTCATAAACAAGGAGGATAAGGACCTCATCTTCAGAAATGGCCCATATTTTATGGGTACCCAGGGGCTGTACCTGAACCGCTGGACTCCAGATTTCGATCCCACGGTGGACCTGCCCAAGGAGGTGTCGGTTTGGGTCAGGCTCCCCAATCTACCGGTCCACTGCTGGAACTATGAAGCGCTGCAAATGATTGGAAATGGAATATGAAAGTTCGTTGATAAGGCAGACAACAAGTCCATCTACAATCGTGCCAGGATATGTGTTGAAGTGGACCTGGAGGCAGGGCTCCCGGAGGCAGTGAAGCTAAAGGTGGGCACTTGGACTCACTATCAAAGAGTGGACTACAAACACCTCCCATTTAAATGTAGACTCTGCCAAGAGCACGGGCATTTTCAGAGGAACTGCCCAAAAAACCAAACCCCAGATCAGGAAGAAAATGAAGGATGGAAAAAGGTTAAGAGAAACAAACCAGCCACAAAAGCCAAAGAGCCAAGACCTGAACATACAAAGGAACAGCCTCAGGCGAAATCGAATCCTTCGAAGGAGCCTTTGAAAGAAGATGCAGCACCACCAAAGGAACTGGAGAATGAATTTATAGAGATAGCATCCCACACTTCGTCCCCTTCAGAAAATCCAGCCAAGAACAAGAACGTCCCCCCAGCAAAAGAAGCTTTGAAATCGGATGATGAGAATACCACTTTAGGCTCTGAAACCGGAGTTGAATCCGACGAGGGTGCCACAGAGACAAGCAACTCGGTTGGAACGCCTGAAAAGACTCCAAGAGGAAGGAAACCAGAACGGAAAAAAAGGGAGGAGAAATCGTACAGGGATGTAACAGCAGGAGTCCAGCAAACCATCCCGGATATGATGGAAACTAGATCCTCAAAGAAAGGCAAGGCTTCGAAAGGAGCCACCCCCCCCCTCCTCCGGACCCTAATGCAGTTCGTCTCCTGGAATTGCAAAGGGATGGGAAGTAAGACTAAGGAAGAAGCAATCAAAGATCTAGTCAGAATGAATTCCCCGGAGATCCTTCTGATCCAGGAGACGAAAATGGAGGAGCCTGAGACTATCCAGGCTAGCAAAAAGTTTTGGAAAAAAGGAGAAGGAAGAGCAGTCAGCTCCAGGGGAGCCTCAGGAGGGATAGCCACCTTCTGGAACTCCACCACGCTAGATCTGCTAGAGGACTATAGCACCACCCATTGGCTATTCACGAAATTGCAGCACCAAGACACGGGGCACCAGATCAGTCTTTTCAACATCTATGCTCCGGTTCTCCTTTCAGAAAAAAGAGAGTGCTGGGATTCGCTGAACTTGTTCCTGACAGCAAACCGACATTACAATATTGTGCTCGCTGGTGATATGAATGTTACTCTCGCCCTCTCGGAAAAGAAAGGAGGCTCTCCATTTAGAGACCCGGCACGGGAGTGGGTAGAAGATATCATAACGGACTGGGATCTGGAAGATATCAAACCCAGCAAAGGCAAATACACCTGGACAAATAAAAGAGTGGGCCCGGGCCATATTGCTGCACGCTTGGATCGTTTCCTTGTTCACACTTCCTTTGTCACTCTTGGTCTCTTTGCAAACTCTGAAATCCTCCAGGCTTACACCACTGATCATAAGCCTATCTCCCTTTCTTTGACCTCTGGAGAAAAACTGGGACCTATCCCCTTCCGCTTCAGCCCCCTCTGGGTCTCCATGGAAGGTTTCTATGATCTGGTCTCGGAAATTTGGCAAAAAGCCGTCTCTGGGTCACCTTTCTTCATTTGGGAAGAGAAGTTGAGAAGGCTTAAAGCTGCCCTGAAAAATTGGGCTAAGATCCAGCCCTCCCCTATCTCTGAAAGAATGCAAGCCCAACGAGAGCTCGGTAGCCACCAGCTGCTCATGGAGGAAGCCACAATCACCCCGGAGCTGCTAAATGTTGAGATCGATCTTCAAAAGGCCCTCCATAACGCGTTGAGAAGAGAAGAGCAGTACTGGCGAATAAAGGCACACTGTCTTTGGCTCAAAGATGGTGATAAAAATACTTCTTTCTTCCATAAGCAGGCAGAAGCTCGGAAGAACCACAACACCATTAGAGAAATCCATTTCCAGGACCAAACTATCAACAACTTTGAAGAGATCAAGCTCGCAGCACACTCTTTCTACAAAGATCTGTTCACAGAAGAAATGGATACTTTACCTAGTCTGGATCGCTACCCTCTGACTGAGATCCCCACGCTTATTAATGAGGAAGACAATCGAAAGATGACTGCCCCAATATCGATTGAGGAGATAAGCAAAGCTCTCCATGGAATGAATCCTGACAAAGCTCCAGGGCCTGATGGGTTCACGGCCAGATTCTACACAGCCTGTTGGGACATTATCCAGAAGGATCTGGTCAAAATGGTTAGGAAATACCAGAATTGCAGCAAAATTGGAGGGAGCACAAACTCCTCTTTTCTGGCGTTAATTCCTAAAGAAAAAGGTGCCCAAAACTTCTCCAGATTCCGCCCCATCTTGCTCTGCAACACGGGGTACAAAATCATCACTAAATTTATTGCAAACAGAATAAAAACATTCTCCCAAGGATCATCCCGGAGAACCAGGGGGGCTTCATCCAGGGCAGACAAATTCAGGACAACATCATCCTGGTCCAAGAGGCAATTCATTCAAGTTGCCAACGGAAAGAGAAAGGTATGATAGTCAAACTAGACCTTGCCAATGTCTTTGATAAAGTTCAGTTAATATTTCTTTTTGTTGTAATGCACAAACTGGGATTCCATCCCCAGTTAGTCAACTGGATCAAAGCCCGCATCTCAGGACCCTAGATCGCCCCCTTGGTGAACGGGAGACCGGCAAAATTCTTCCTAGCCTCTAGGGGTCTAAGGCAGGGCTGCCCCCTGTCCCCCCTGCTCTATGTCATTCAAGCTTCGGTCCTTAGCTTTCATCTAGACAAGAGCTTACAGCAGCGATCTCTAATGGGGCTCACAATCACCCCCAGAGTGAAGAGAATAAACCATGCTCAATTTGCCGACAATACCCTTCTCTTGGGCCGGGCTAATCTCACCACGACCAGATCCTTTAAGAAAGAGTTGGACGCTTACACAGAGGCCTCAGGTAGCGAAATCAGTTTGAGGAAAAGCAAAATTTATAGCTGGAACTGCCCCCCCATTGAAATGACAGAGATATCTAGGACACTGGAAATGGAAGGAACTTCCAGGTGGGACTCCATAAAATACCTCGGAATTCCTCTAGTGAAAGCTGCTCCCAGAATGAGCCTTTGGATGCCCCTGATGGACAAACTCAAGAGCAAAATAATGTCTTGGGGGGCTTCCTGGCTGAACAAAGCAGGTAAAATTGTTCTTATCAACTCTGTCCTATCCTCCCTTCCAGTCTACCAAGCCTCGATCATTTTAGCCCCGAAAGGAATCGTGCAAGAGATTGACAATCTTCTGAGAAAATTCCTTTGGGAAGGGGGAAGGAATGAAAGAAGAAAAATGCATTTAGTCAGTTGGGACAAAATCAAAGCTCCAAAATGGAAATGAGGGCTGCAAATCAGAGATGTGGCCACTCAGAATCTAGCCATGGGAGGAAATATTCTTTGGAAAATGATAAGGGGTAAAACCACTTGGAGCTCCAAAGCTCTAAGAACAAAGTACTTCAGAGGTCACAAAGAATGGTGCCTGGACTGCCCCCCAAGGACTAGGAAAGGCTCTCCAATCCTCTCTCTATATCTTAAGTCCCTGGACATGATCTCTTCCAACCTCACTTGGATTCCGGGAAATGGCTCCAAAATCAAGTTCTGGGAAGACTCCATTCTAGGGCATTCTCCTTTAAAAGCCTTGGAGGGAATGGAGAATATTAAAAACTGGCTTCACTCGAATAACAAAATTACCCTATGGGATCTTTCAAGCTGGGGCCTGGATGACTCTTGGACCAATTGGGACCTGGGGATTGTCCCGCAAGCTCTTGAAAATGAAGCGCGCTCCCTCTTAGATGCCCTTCAAGGCCTCTCCCCCACTTCTTCTAAGTTGAAGGATAAAAGATGATGGGGCTCCTCCTCTGGTCGGTATTCTGCTGCTACTGGATATGCGGCCCTAAAAGCCATCCCTTGGGCTGCCCCAGATCCCTCGGTTTGGAGGAACCTTTGGCTCCATCCCTCTCTTCCCAAAATTGACCTATTATGTTGGTCCCTCCTGCATGATAGTATTCTTACCTGGGACATTCTCTTAAAAAGAGGTTGAGAAGGGCCCTCAAGATGCCCTCTTTGTGCCAGCAATGAGGAAAACTCGACCCATCTGTTTCTGCAGTGTTCCTTTGCTCTAGAACTCTGGAACATCCTTCTTGCTCAGCTGAATCTGACTCTCCTTCCATCACCTCCTTGTTTTCCTTCTGGCCCGACTTAGCCCCCTTTTCCCTCTCCAGGATGAAGTTGTTAAAGATGTGTTGGATGTGGGTTCCAAAAATCATATGCTGGAAAGTGTGGCTGGAACGTAATAATAGAATTTTTAGGGAAATAGCAAGTACGTCGGCCCAAGTTGCAATCAAAGTAAAGGCCTTGATAGGGGAGCCGGTAGCCTCAAATACAAAAATCACTAATGAAGCCACCCCAGACAATAAGGAGCACAGCTGGTTCCAAGAGCTAGACCCCTCTCTTCTTACCAGAACCAAGCTCTCTACGAAGCATCAGGCACCGTGGGAAATCAGGTTAGAGGAGCAAGAGTTTATAAAATGGAGATCCTCTCTGAATGAGCACATTCTGCATGTGGATGGGGCCTCGAAAGGGAATCTCGGGCCTGCGGGAAGTGGAGGAGTTCTGCTAGACTACTCCGGGAAAATTATCCTCAACTTCTCCTAGGGGTTGGGTAAAAAAACTAACAATACTACTGAAATCCTCGCCATTTGGCAAGGCCTAAATCAGGCTAGAAGGCTCTCCATCAAGAAGCTGATTATTATTGGTGACTCCCGAATCATCATTCAGGCTCTCAATCTGAAGAAAGTCCCTAATAGCATGGATTTGGCCCACTACTACAGGAAAGTCATATCTCAAATGAACGCTTTCGAGGATGTAAAACGCTACCATGTCCTTCGGAATCTCAACCAAAACACAGATCATGAAGCTAATATGGGAGTCTCCTTGAGCAAGGGAGTCCTTTGTGTTAATGGAATCAATAATCACGTGCCCATCCCCTAGTGTCAGTGGAGAGGTATTTTTTAGAATTGACCAAGGCAGGAAAATGAGAAACTCGTTTTCAAAAAGTAAAGACTCTCCATCGTCGGCGTGCAGACTGAGGCAATCAAGGAACAAAACGTACAGGGGTAAGACAAATATTGATCAGTGCTCGTCTCATGATCCTTGCTCTCCAAGTACCGGACCTGAAACCAATGGAAGTGGCCTCCAATCGGTGTCCTCCAGAGAGACTCATTTCCAGCAAGGTAAATCTCCTTTCCAACAAGGTAAATCTCAGGTAATTGATGAGAATCACTTCAAAAATCCGAAGAAAACAAAAGATCGTGCCTATATCAGGAAGCACTCTCCCAACGCTAACATCAACCAGCTCTATAATTCGCTGAATGATACGCTTAGCAACTCTCAGATCACGCATAGGGGAATTGGAGGGGAGCAGATCGGGCCGAGCAATGGCAGCAAGCTCTTCCTCCACTTTAGAAGCTCGTCTCTTTCAAATTCAAGCCGATCTGGACGAACTGGAGTCTGCAGTCCACAAGATGGAGAACAAGCAGACCAGAATGCAAAAAATCGGAACCAATCGATGGGAGTGCATGAATCAAGAACTCAAAGAGCTGAGGGAGGAAATATTCGAAGACAAGTTGACAAGCATGAAGGATTTGGCAAATGCTTCAGGTGGAATTGGAAACCAGCTGGCAGAGCTGGAAAAAAAGGTAGAAGTAATGCTCAAGGAGAATGGAAAAACTCCAAAAACAAAACATTGAACTCCATCCTCTCTGCTTAGTTTATTCTCTGCAATTCTAGTTGCACTTATTATGTATATGCTATTAAGAATCTTATGTATGTTTCGCATACTCCAGAACTTTTGTAATAGGTGCAATATATATATACGCCTGTATCTCTAGAAATTATGCTTATGTTGGACCAGAATCACTGGATGTAAAGCTACTGGCAGCTGTTTAGCCAGATGATAATTAAAAAAGGCCTATAACTGTTTTAGTAAAAAAAAAGATATAAACTAAAGTATAATGCCTCAAGGGTTAGCTTAATTGGTAAGACATGCGTACACTCTCTCGGTTTGGGGGGAGGTCACGGGTTCGATCCTTGAGTCCTCTGAGGTTAGGCCTTCTGCCAGGATGGCCAGCGGTTTACCACCTCTACCATCCGCGAATGTGGGGAAGTATTGCTGGGTTTCCCGTGGATCTTTCCACCTGAGAAAAAAAAACAAAAAAAACAAAAAAAACAAAAAACAAAAACAAAAACAAAAACATATTTAAATGTTTACATTCTTGTTGGATAATAAGCATAGTGTTTCCAAAGGTACTTACTTTTGGAGATGGCTTCCGGGATGCGACTCCTCTCTGATGTGCGGCTAGGGTTTCCCTAGCCATCGGCGTCCATCTGCTCTCACGGAAGCCTCCCTGCCAAACCCGTTGTGCTAGGTGCGTCTCTCCACGCCGCCTACTGCTTGCTCGCTGTGGTTTTGTGCTGGTCAGGCTTTGCCCGGCTCAGTGGCTGTCGGATCCGCACTACTAGGTGCGCCGTTATGGAGATCGAAGCCTAGCTTCTGGCTTTTAAGGCTCTTGTTCATGCAGCTACTCCTCAGGCTGCCTCTTTGCCCCCCACCAAATTCGTGAAAAAGATTGAGGAGATCCCTTCTTTGGAACTCTCTCCTTCAGATCCTTGCCAGAAAGCAATCATTCTCTGAGAGAGAGCCCTGATCGGCAAGTTTATGGGGTTGTGGCCAAGCCCCAAGGCAATAGAGCTTTGGATTGTTGAACACTGGAAGCCTATAGTGCAAGGACATGTCTCTCTCTTTGCAGCAGGTAGGGGTTATTTTGTTTTTCTCTTCCTGAATAAAGAAGAACGTGATCTTATTTTTCGATCGGTTTCGTTCTTCATGGGCTCGAGAGGACTGTTCTTAGCCCCGTGGACTCTGGGTTTTAACCCAGAAGCAGAGATAACAGCCACTCCAATCTGGGTAAGATTGCCTTATCTCCCACTTCATCTTTGGAGGAAAAGCTCACTTGCAGACATCGGTAATAAGCTAGGGCACTACCTGGATAGTGCAGATCCAAAAGCGGGTTAGTTTTCATGTGCCTGCATTTGCGTAGAGGTAAATCTCGAAAAAGGGCTCCCGGAGGCCCTAAAGCTTACATTAGGAGAATGGAGCCACATCTAAGAGCTGGATTATGAGCAGATCCCTTTCAAATGCAACTTTTGCCATGTCTATGGTCACTTTGCCAAAAACGGCCCCAAGCTTTTCGAATCTCAGAACTCAAATGTTCCCCGGGAAACTAAAGAAACAGAGTTCCATACAGTCACTAATCGACGCCGCGCCCCCCCCCCCCCCCCCCCCCCCCCCC